>JAFBJT010106554.1:0-10524 GCA_016785325.1 Chascanopsetta lugubris
CGGGCGGCACGGAGCCGAGCTACCGGGCGTACGAGGCCAAAGAGGAGCTGCCGGAGAACCCGTCGCCGCCGTACAACCCCCTCAAACCCTCGCCGCTCAGCCCCTCCATGTACTCGGGCGTGGTCCCCATCCCCCGCCCCTCCTTCCTAGACCAGACCCCCGGCCCCACGCCCCTCGCGCAGCACCTCCACGCGCACGGCTACCTGGAGAACCGGCGGCAGTTGGCCGGCGGCTCCCCGGTGGCCTCGTACCCCGGCCTGCCCTCGTACGCCACGCTGCCCCGACACTGCCCCGCGACGCAGGGAACCTCACACCCTCAGTACAACATCCCCCAGGGCCCCTCCTCCCTCAGCCCCTCCCGCCTCACGCCCTCATACCCCCTGGAGTACGCCCCACCAGACTACCCCATGTCTGAACCTGCTGCCGGTCCCGGTCCCGGTCCCGGTCCCGGTCCCGGTCCTGCTGCTGCTGCTGCCGCCTCTGCCCCCGGGAGCTACACCAACGGCTTCCGGGACATGCGCTCCAACCTGGACTCTCGGAGCGGGCAGCCCCCCGTCAGACACTACTCGCTGGGCAGCGCCGGCGGCCTGGCCGGCCTGCAGTCCAGCCGCTGTCGGACACCCAGCTGCACCTACTACGGACACCCCGAAACGGGCAACTACTGCTCCTACTGCTACCGGGAGGAGCTGAGGAAGAGAGAGACAGAACCGGCCATCCACAGGTTCTGAGGAACCGACCTCCACGTGGCTTGAATTTCGTCGAGTGGCCTTTTCAGTTACCAATCAACAGTGGCGGGGCGAGAGGGCGGGCACAGGGGGGCGGGGGGGAAGGGGTGGGGGGGGTGGGGGGTAGGTAAGGAGGAGTGGGGGGGGGGGGCAGATCAACCTCGGAACAGCCAACCTCCCTTTCTTAGCTGTGTCACTTCCACCTCAGAGCGTGACTCCATTGGAGAATGAGCAGGGCAGCGTGGCTCCTGGCTGCAGGGGGCGCTGTGTTGGAGCTTAGGATAAACTAACTGCACTTCTGTTACATTTTGCTGTGGCTCTTATGCAGGTGTTGTGTGCGTATGAGTGTGTGTGTGTTTGTGTGTGTGTGTGTGTGTGAGAGAGAGAGAGAGCGAGTCTCATCAGATTTGTAATGGCCGTGCTGTTGTCTCCTCCCAGTGGAGAGAATGTATATGGCAGGCGTAACCCTCATCAACACACATGTAGTGCATGCGCACACACACACACACACCACACACACCACACACACACACAGTCGGACTCTACACACACACACACAGTGATGCAAGCACAAACAAAGGGTCTCCTCTCCATAGGTACGTTGATGAAGCGCCGTCGTCGGAGGGCGGCGACTTCAGCGTCAGACACGTTTGACACTACTGTTCCTCGATGCTTGCATCACGTTGTACCTCGGGAAACCGCAGAGTTAATCCTTTATTTTATTTTATTTTATTTTATTTTTTCCCGTCGGTCACCGTTTGTCAGTCGCAACTACCGTGCAATGCTAATGCTGAAGTGGGCTGCTGTGGTGCTAACGTTCCAGGTTGTAAACGCGCATGAAAACATGTCCGTGCATTGAGGGAACGATGGTTCATGTGGAAACTCACACGTCGACGCGTAGGATTTTTTTGTCGATTTCAGCAATTGGGTCGGACGATCGGCATCGCCGGGCGTTTTAGATCAAAGATCGGAAACGCGTGCTGCTCCCAGAGTGCGTGTTGGAAAGTACGTTCTTCATCGGGTCTTCCTGTCTCTGTCGCCGAGAGTGGTGTTTTCAACCCCAGCGTGTGTTTGAAGAGGAATCCCTCGTCCGGCCGGTTCCCTCGGTGAGCGCTCGGTGGGTTTCCCCGACCTTGGGTTTTGGGTGACGGCCGAAAACCGCAAACGCGCGTCCACGCAAGTTAAACTCGGCAAACGCGTCGACACTGTGACGACGTCCGAAGCGCGATGGGGATGATTAGCTGAGCTAATGCCGCGCTAGCAAAACGACTTCTCCGCTACGTGCACAGGAAATGGTGGGACATCAGGCTTTTACCATCAAGTGTTTTCTATATTGAAACAGAATGTTCAAATCTTGCAATTTTCAGACATGAAATTGAAAAGTAAGTTTAAAAAAAACAAACCTGGACTTAAAGAGCAGGGAACCACAGGAACGTAACCCACTCCTGTGGCCGTGCAGTGCCGCGAGTCGACAGTGTCAGCGCAGCGTCCATTTTTGCGTCTGTGTTTATTTGATGCCCCCAAAACTATTGACGTTCGTTGACGTCCACTGAGTTCAGAGCGAGGGTCCCGGCAGTCGCTGGTTTCAGAGGACGAACCCTCCGACGCTCCGCTGCTTCACAATCCATCGCCGAGTCGTCATCACGCAACAGCTCATCACAACATGTGCAGGCGTACGTTTCGGCGCTCATCTGCACGGACGACAACCAAAACCAGATCTCCCCGTTTATTTTGCACAAAGTCAAGCACTTTCCTGACGTCCGTCGATGCGATGATGTTTATTTGCTCTTTTCTTTTCTTTTCTTCTCTTTTTTCGGTTGTCGTCTGGTTATTTGTTTGCCTCGGGTCGGAGGGGGCGTGGCCTGACTGTCGTCCTGCGTTCATCTCTGCGGACCCTGCCGCCGCCCGTTGACGGGGGGAATTCGGCCCCCGGGGGTTGTTTGTGATCTGAAGAGGATCACTGGGTCGCTGTGGAGCGGCGGCGTGTCGGTGCCAGCCTCAGCATTTAGCTCAACTTCCGAGTTGCCTTTTCCGACCTTCGTCCCAGCGGCATCACCACGGATCCGGCTCTGAGAACGAAAGGACGGAAATATTGATCCACCGCTCGCCTCGTTGCGTGACGTTTTTATGACTACTGCCCCCTTACATTCAACACAACAATGCTATTTCACATTTGTGCTGGAGCTGTGGAGTTAAAGGTGCAGTGTGTGAGATTTGGGGGACAATCGCAGAAATCCCAGAACATATCGTCGTCATGGTTTCATCCAGGAAGAATCACCCGCGACAGGTCCTTTCTACGGAGCTGCATTTTTTTTTTTACGGTAGCCCAGAATGGACAAACTAAAGGTCTTTTGACAATAAAAGGCTCACATCCATCCTCAGATATGCAGAGAGGTTAGGCTATTTAAACGCAATTGCAAAGACGCCCCCCGCGTCCTACACACTGCACCTTTAATGCCGTGGTTGAACAGTATCGAGGAGTTGATACCAGCCGATGTTCTGTCTGTGTTTATACTTTGAAAGCTGTTTTTAGTTGTGCAAATGATCGGAATGACTACTTTAATAACAATGTCCCTAACGAGAAGCTCTGGGGAGGAATGGAACTCCTGTCCGACATGAAGTCGAAGAGAGAAAGAAAAAGAAAAAGCACAATTTAGTATGCAATTCACTGCCTTGCCCAGTTGAGGGCGCCCTTGATTTTGTTATTTTTTCCTTGAGCTCAGTATTTGGAGTTTGCCGTTGCTGCCCTGAACCCAAACTACTACAAGCAGAAATGACCAAAACAGTTTTTTGTTGTTTTTATTTTTTTAAATTTTTTTTTGGGGGGGGGAACAAATCGCAGTTTTGCTCATTTATCACGATGACATTATTTTGAAGTATTTTCTAACTGTTGCAGACGCTGTTAAATGAAGGGGGGAGTCTTTGCTGTGCATTTAAACCCATTTACAAAATCTCTACAGCCCCCCACCCCCCACCCCCCGAGGAAACATTTGCTGTGTTTGTGTGTTGACGTGTCCATGCACTAGCATTCTTACCAACTCCCCATGAACTGTTTTCCCTCCGATGCCTGGTTTTGTTTTTGTTTGTTGTTGTTTTTTGGAGGGGGGGGGGGGGGGGTAGAACAAAAAGGGGGGGGGGAACAACAGAAAAGAAAAATGTGTATGTGTGCGTTGTTCCGTTCCGTGTCCTCCCTCCAAAGTGATAAATAAGAGTTAGCTTACGAGAAGCATTTCTTATTTTTTATTTTTATTTTTGCAATGATGCCTCAGAACCCTGTAAAACATCCGGCTCGACTTTTTTGTATTTAAGATGAAAAAAGAAAAAAGAAAACAATGAGAGGTTGTATAAATAGGCTCCATGTTATTTTTGTAAAAGCCCAAAGTTTTACAGTGTTTTTAAAAAAAAAAAATGGTAAGAATGTATATTATGGGATAGCTGCGCGTGTAAGAGCCTTGGTTTGGTGTTGAACTGTTGTCGAAGGCGACTCCTGCACGAAGCTCCAGAGAAACGGAGGCTCCCTCGTTACAAACTAATTCCCTTAACGCTGACCTAACAAGATACCATTTGAGAATATATATATATTTATAGTGACCATTTCTTTTCTAAATAGTTTTTCCTTGTGGAATGTTTAGTTCGGACGAGTTTAGGATGTTCTTTCTCACACGGCAAAGTTTAATTTGTACATTTGAGTTCTGTTTTATTTTTTTCTTTTCTACCAGAAAAAAAAGAAGAAGAATCCACGCTACAACGCTAAAAACACGACTCCGCTCGTTTCCTCCAGACGAGAAGAGAAATGGCGCAGAATTAGTTTTTTGCAACACGACTGACGCGAGTCTATTTTTTTATATTATATTGTACAACACTGTCGTTTCCGTGGGAACAGAACATTCATCTTTGGTGACATGGAATAGTTGGGAGTTGCATGGGACTGGAACTGTTGCATGTACATGGCGATCCATTTTACCAAATTTGTGCATTATTTCAACTTGATTTCCGTTGTCCTGGTATTTTGTTTTTATTTGATATTTTTTGATTTTTTTTTAAATCTTTTCAATGTTTTGTTTTGTCTTTGAGAGGAGAGTCTCCTGAGGCTGTGTGACAGTGCAATCTGGATAGAAAGAACATCAGATTTTATGTTAGGTTGTTATTATTATTATTATAATTATTATTATTATTATATTATTATTAATTTTTTTGCACCGTTTGAATAAATTCTCATTGTATTTCAAGAACACTACACTGCCTCTCTCTTATCTTTTATCAGGAGATAACACACTTGTCATCTCACTCATTCCTTTATATATAATAGGAAAAATAATAACTCAGTCACTTAGAAAAATAAAAAACATATATCATTATCATTGAAGCAAATCCTCCGCTCCACGATCAATATGTAAACAGTGGAATCCAGATGGGAAATGAATGGATAAAAAGGAGCTTGGCCACACGTTGAATTCCTCATACAGCGTCTGTCATTGTGTATTAGCCGTCACCTTGATGCATTATACATGTTTGAATGAGTCCAGCTCAGATGATGCAAGGTCTTGTGTCTGCGGCTGTTTTCTGTATCAGAGAAACTGGAGACCCTTATGTAATATTGAACACTTTCCCATGTGGTCAAAAATCCAGACCTCTGTCTATTATAGTTCACAGGGACACGTCTCCCCACCTGTTGGGCTCTGGACTCACTCACTCACTCACTCACTCACTCGCTCACTCACTCACTGAGTCGCTGAAGCTCCAGGTTCTTTTACCCGAGAGGAATTCATCCCCTACGTTACTTTGTGTGTTTTTCCTGAGAAGAGAGCGGCCGCTGGTTTATTTCCACAAGTTTGGATGAGAGAGAGAAAGAGAGAGAGAGAGAGAGAGAGAGAGAGAGAGAGAGAGAGAGAGAGAGAGAGAGAGAGAGAGAGAGAGAGAGAGACGAGGGCCCACACAGAGCCAGCGAGGGATCCAGAGACGAGGTACTGCTCAGCAGCACCGGGCCGGTAGGTAGGTGGTCATTAAACTGGGTTATTTTGACTTCTGCAGGGGGGTTATTATTCTGCAGGGGGGTTATTATTCTGCAGGGGGGTTATTATTTTGCAGACGTGAAACAGAGAGAGTTGATTATAGATACTGACTGACTCCGGCTGCTGCTTCTTTGAAAACTGCTCATTCATTCTCATTCAAATGTGCCTGAGTCCAGCAAAAGGGGCAAGGACACATGTTGTATTTGAAATGACCATATATGGTCATATACATATACATATATACATATATGTATACATATATACATATATACATATATATATGTATGTATATAGTATATTGTTGACACTTATTTTTCTTGCAACTAAAAGAGACAAAATACTACTCAAACTACATTTATAATTTATTTATATATAAAAATTAATGAAATAAAAGTCAGCAGCAGTTTTTGTAAGTCAAAATGTACTTAATGATGTCACTATTGACTCAGTTGAATATGGTATTTTATCATTTTGTATTTCTGTAAATAAATTAAACTACGTCTTTCCACAATAACTTGCTTCATGAATGAGACGTTTGAGATTAGAAAATGAGAAAATAATCATTTACCTCATGTTTCCCCCTGACGTCCGGCACTAATCGTCCTCCATACCTCTGCTGCTCCGGGTGTACTGTCTCTTTAAGGAGCTCCACTGCTGCTGCACTTGTCTTTTTTTACACTCCGGGGTGTGTGAGTGTGTGTGAGTGTATTTCTGTGTGAGTGTGTGTGTGTGTTTAAATGTGTGTTAGTGTACTCAAGTGTGTGTGTGTGTGTGTGTTTGACTATGGGTAGGAAAACACAGATGTAGAAATGGGCAGTAGAGCAGCAGCAGCAGCAGCAGCAGTAGCCGCGGTGCTCAGCACATTTCTCCGGCGGTGACTGACCGTCAGTAGCCGGCGGGAGACACACTTGAGCGGGGTGTGCTCCGAGAGTGTTCGGGGGTCGGTACTCGGATGTGGTGTGATATGAAGAGCGATAAAAAGAGTGAAAAGAGTGCGCAGCAGCCGGTGACACAGGACGACTCGACCGTTACCGGAGCCCGGAGCTTTTGCTCCCCGTCTCTGACGAGCTTTCCGCGGCTTAAAAACCATGAGAGGACGAACCGGGAACTGACTCCATCGCTTGCTTCACAGTAACACATCAGTTTTTTTTTTGTTTTTTTTTAATTTTATTTTCTATTTTATTATTCTGGGTTTTTACGTGGACTTTGCGTCGTCGGTGAAAATGTTGACAGGATCCAAAACCACCTTCAAAGTGAGGCAAATGCTCCCAGACATCAAGGTAAGTTAGCTAACTGACGCTAACTAGCTACGATAACACAAGCTAACTAGTTTGGTTTTTGTTTATATTGTTGTTTTCACCTCCCGTTCCTGTCAAACACTCACCGTGAAGCATCATCGTCGCAGTCAATGAGATTTTCCTTCATGTTTTTTTTTATGGTTAATGATGGAAAATGTGGCTCAAGCAGCTTTAATGAACATTTTATGTTTTCCATATTTTTCCTCATAATACAATATAATATAAACAGTACGATAAGATGTAGCAGGCGCAGTTTACTCATCTTTTTTAAATGACTGTTTATCTCCATGTCCCTTTCTGGGACTTGTAAGATTGAACGGAGCTTGCATATCGCAATATGATTCAGAACCACGTGACACAACGCGATATCGGTCAAATGTGTCACGCGTGATGATGCGATATCTTCCAAATATCATATACATACTGTGTATGTCTGTATGATATGAAAAAAAACTACGTTAATGGACAGTATGATATAATATGACACGATATGGAACAATGTGTCATGTGACAGTGACAGCAGTAAACAGTACAAAAGGATACACAACAGTATATTATGTTACACTGTGAAACGATATGTTGTAATACGATATAATATTTAACAACCCGAGACAATTCGGTATGTTATGAACGAATAAAGTGCGATTAAGAATAAAGAATATAGCGATGCTGTAACCTACGATACTGTTTAATACAGTAAACGTCGGTTTCCCACCTTTTTTGGACCCGACTTCTTTTCTACGGTTACGGAACTTGAAAGCTCCAACACGAGGGGGTGTGGTTTGATATGTCACGGCTAAATACCGGATGAGCTGCGGCGAAGTATTTTTCCTCTCAGTGTTTCACCCAACGTTTTCTCCTCCGAGACGTAGACGAGGTTCCGCGCGAGAAGATCTGTTCATACGAGATTCAAGAGATTCTTCTTCTGCGACCCAGTTTCTTCCCTTCCTCTTTTCTGGGGCATGTGAGTCGAAGGGAAGCACGAGGAGATAAAACGTCAGAGATCACCCTGGAATTCCCACCTCTCGGTGGAGTATTTTTAAACTCTGTTCATTTTTTGTGAAGGAATTGCTCGCGTTGAATTTACAAGGTGACATGGTGTAGTTGGATGAGACCGAGCTGCAGTAAGGGAGCGTCTGCCAAGCGCTTTGAACTCCATGTTCCCTCTTGTGTCGCCACTGGACTCGCAGCCGCAAAGACTAACGTCAACAATAAGACATCGGTGAAAATATGAAATGAGTAAACCTGCCATGTGGAAGTGCTCAGTGTGACGCTTTGTGTCCTTCAGTTCTGCATTCGATCTGTAATTTCCGTTTCGCGCCAGTTTAGTGTCTTAAAGGTGCATTGTGTACGATTTGGTGACCTCCAGTGGTGAAGTCGCATGTCGTATCCCTCACTCTTCTGAACACGCCGGAGAAGCTGTGGTCGACTTCAGTCGTCATTAAAACTCTTAAGGATGTTGAGTGTGTCCACTCTGGGCTACTGTAAAAACATGGCGGCCCCCGTAGAGAGGAGCTGCTCCTCATGTGAATATACATCAAAGGGCTCATTTAAGGGTGAAGGGGGAAAATCATACATTGCTGTGATCACAGAACCATGAACAAATCGGGCTGTAACTCTTTTGCAACGGTTGCAGACGTGACCAAAAAAAACCGACCGAAATCGGACACACTGCACCTTTAACTCCTTAATGTGACGAGCCAGGAAACACAGAGTCATGATGCAGGAAGCACCGGACGTCATTCAGCGCTCGGAGCTATTAATGTCCACTTCTGCCGCCCGACTGAACTGGCAAAGCTGCGCTTCCTGGTCGGAGGGTCCTCAGAGCGGGGGTCGGGTGTGTGGATGTGGACGTGGGCCGTCTCCTGTTATTCCTGTTCTGGCTTCACGCTGGAAGATTCATAAAAAGGGGGGAGACGAGGCGGCGAGGAGCTCGCGGGGCAACGGGGGAGATGCAGATTTGCCGTCTCGGTACATTTCGGTGATGTTTGGCTGCGAGCCTGATGAAAGGCCTGGGAATACTTGGTGAATCTTAATCACTGCTTATAGCTGTGAAGGGGTGTGTGTGTGTGTGTGTGTGTGTGTGTGTGTGTGTGTGGGGGGCTGCTCAGCTGCTCACACCGCGGGGGGGGGGGGGGGGGGGGATTCACAGACTGTCTGGCTCAGACAGTGAACGGCACCTAATGTCTGAAGCTGCTGTCGTCTGCTTCTAATTGCCGGAGCCGTTACTTTGATTTGCGTTCTGTGGCGTTTCCAACCGCAGTGGTTCAACGCGGCCGAGTTCTCCCTCAAGGCCCGAGCTGTCCCTTTCTATTCTGCATTAACATGTATATATTCATAGATACCTGCCCCCCCCTCCCCCTCAATTCGTCTTATTATTCATCAGTATGCAGGATTTTTTTTTTTTTATTCCCTTCAGGAATTCAGTGAACGCGTCTCGCTCCTGAATCCTCCGTCTCTGTCTGGATGTGTGAAATTCTGCAGGTTCTTTCCCGACTCGTTCCCGACAAAACCCGGGACCAGGCCGGCGTTTGAACCCGGTGAAGCTCCGTCAGAAGGC
Source organism: Chascanopsetta lugubris (assembly GCA_016785325.1). Lineage (NCBI taxonomy): Eukaryota > Metazoa > Chordata > Actinopteri > Pleuronectiformes > Bothidae > Chascanopsetta > Chascanopsetta lugubris. Next base: position 9,596 of record JAFBJT010106554.1, read on the forward strand.
GATTCACGGCGTCCTAATTGTCCGCAGTCGGTCCGAGACGCCACTCACAGGTTTCTGCGGTGTTTTTTTTTTGTTTTTTTTTCAAGGCTGGTCGTGGGCGCTTCACTCGTCGCCATCTTGCCTAACTCCTCCTACTTCCTGGTTCATCCTGATACGGCCAAAGGGGCGGAGCACAGGAAGAGAGAGCGGGGGGAGGGGGGGGCCATCCGCTGAATGTGCCAGGCCGGCCCAGGTGTCACTCAATAGGCCACGCCCCTTCGTTATGCACAATATTAAACCTTGAAGAAGTTCTGAAAAAAACAGATCCCCCGTTGGGTTGTCATGGGAACAAATGTGACTCGGAGCAAAAACCATAGTTTAAAAAAAAAAAAACAGGCTTTAAACAGTCTATGGGCGGTTGAGCGGCTTTTGGAGCCTGCCTCAAGTGGCCACCCTGTGAACTGCAGGTTTTTCCACTTTTGTCTCGGCCTCATCCGTCCGTCCCGGAGCTTCCCGGAGTGACTGGGTCTGACGCGTGGCGTTTCATGATGTGGCGGCTCGGCGGAGCACGGTCGCCGGCGTTCAAACGAACGCGCGCACATCGGCGCCGGGTCTTTGTTTACAAAGTTCAAATGAACTGGTTCGCCGGTTCGCGCCGGCGCCCAGTTCGAATTCCACGTCGGCTGCCGAGTCGCTCGACAGGGGGGCAGTGTCCCGCTGCGAAAACAAACAACGCGTCCGTCGTGTTTTGAATCGGTGAGCGTCAGGCGCGCGCTCGGTGCACCTCCGCGGCGCAGTGTATTTGAGGCAGACCTTCTCCAAATCAAAGCGCCATTACCTCGCTGATGGAGGAAGTGATTAGAGAGACGCGCTCCTCGCCGCCGTGCCCTCGGGGATAGAGGCCGGCGGCACCCATTTGTTTGAGTGACGGCACAAAGCGGCGGGCGCAC
>JAFBJT010106554.1:24436-37700 GCA_016785325.1 Chascanopsetta lugubris
CCCCCACTGCAGCTGTACATGCGTGACCCTTGTATCGCCATCTGGTCCACATTGGGGACTGCCACTGTCATCTGCTGATAATCACTGTCACCTGCACATTGCGCGGTGCGATAAACACTTGGCGTTACCGGTGGCGAGCCGCCGCACCGCGATGCTTGTTTACGGCTGCCTTGGAGCAAGTACGACTCTAAGCAACGCACAGCGGCTTAATTGCAGTATGATGAGCCTTTCCACAAAGCAACATCTGCAACACCTGAGTCCCGACTCTCCGCCATGCTAATGTCGCCTGTTTGTCATTGCATGCCAGACTCGTAGGTCAAGGCACACAGGGTTTCCCCCACTTGCATGTTTATGCGTCCAAATCGCTGACCTTTGCTTGCACAGGAAATCCATCCGTGCTGATATACAGTATCTGAATGATAAATACTTCCCTTCAAATATTTATAACAGCATCAGGAAACCACAAGAACATAATAGTTTAAATTAGCCCCGGCCAGTGTGAGTGGTCTCTTAGAAAACATCAGAACTTCAGGAGACTCTCGTTCGCACGCTGCGGAGGGTATAAAGAGGGAGAAAGGAATAAAACCTCAGGAGTCAAGAGTTGCAATCATAATGATTTAATGGCGGGCTTATCCTCAACGCAGTACAGTGTAAATCCTACCAGCCGGAGAATATAGCTTTGTCCCCTCCGGTGGTTTATCTTCCGGTGTTGCGGACTCTAAATCTGCCAATGACACTGACAATTATTTGACCCTTGTGAGTGAGGAAGTTGAACCCGCGACCGCTAAAAACACACAGGTTCAGAAGTTTGGAAACAAAGTAATTATATTTTATGTTTTAAGCACATGTGCAGACTTCCTGTCGAAGAAAGGGCGTCACCATTGTGTTTATCGGGACCTTGGATTGTCTAAGATTCTCTGGAAATGTTGAAGTAATATAACTTTTTTCGACTCCGGTTGAATGTTTATTTCTTTATCGATGATTCTAATTTGATAGAAAAGAAATCTGATATTTGATCTCAACTTTCTTGGTTTCTCCCAACAAAATGTCTGTTCTTAAGAAGAAAATTACCTATCATCATTCAGACTGATGTATGCATATGGAATAATATTGTAGCAATAATATATGTTGTATTTGAAAAACAGCATGTATGTTATTTGCATACAAACAAAGCAAACTAATTCAGTAAGTGTTGAGGAGATATGTTTAAAAATGCCCTTTATGGTGCTCACGTAAAGGATGACATACCAAAGGGCAGTAATGGCTGCCTTAGTTATGGGTGAATTGGGACAAAGTGCCCATCTAAATGCCTCTACGTGTGACAATCTGGAATGAAGTGCCCTCATGAGTGCCCTTTCACTGGAAGAACATCAGATGTTACCATTAAATCATGATAAAGTGCCCTTTAAATGAAGAATGGATCATGCAGTGGGTGTCCTTAGCTGGGGTCTCGGCATAGTGATGTGCAGTACAGGGTCTCTTTTTTATAAAAAAAAAAAAAAAAAAATTTGATATTGGTGCCCTCCCCAGTGCCCTCTATGAGTGGGAAAACATGATTCTGTGATAAGTGGCCTTTCAATAAAATACAAAATGGTGAAGTGCCCTACAGAGTGCACTGCATGTGAAGTGCTCCTCCAGTGAAGAACCATAGACACAGCTCTGTAAGATTTCTGTATGATTATTTAATATATTGCTTGTGCACCATTAAGAAAATGAAAGGCCCTTCAGTACCTCATTCCTATGTTTTAGAATATTTAATTTCACTGATCACGGAACTGAACCACTTGTTCACATTGACACAAGTCCACTGATCAGTCAGGTCATCGTTGTCTTGACAACGACTCCGTGTGCTTTACAATGCAGTCGGTTGCATTTCCTTTTGGTCAATGCCCACTCAAATGCGCTCAGGCCAAATCCGCTGCGATGCAAGTGCAATGTCACATCACCGCCATGTACTATATACAAACTTCCAATTTTTTAAAGTTCCTAAATGCATCTTTTGTTTACATGATGTTCCATTATTAAATAAGAGGCGCTATTGTTACGATGACAGCGAATAAACACTCTACACAACAACTAATATCATTTCCCCACTGGTTAAAAATAACATAAACGAGGGCATTTCAACATAATTTCAATTATGGACAAAAACAAACAAAACAAAAAAAGTTTAACTTAATGGCTCGTCACAATGAAGAACTCTCATTTGGCGTCTTTAAAGAACCCTGCCAGTCCACTGGCGCTACACTCATGTCTGCTCTTTGACAATTGAAGAGTGTATGGGGAGAAAATGTCCATGATTGGGGTTCCTAAACTGTCCCCAGTGGCCTGAGAACAGCTGATAATTGTGAGCGGGATAGATGTGTATATCAAATAGTTTACAAAATGAAGCCAGCTGTGTTTTCCCTGCATACTGCGGCTTCCTGATACGCACCATTAAACGTTATTAGCTACTTCCTTCAACCCAGATCCTCCTCGCCCTCATCTTCCACCCCTCATATTAACGTTTTGCAGCTCCTCCAACTGGAAATTATTTGCTTTATTGTAGAGTGTCAACCTCTCGCTGTAGTTTTCTGACGCGCCATAATTGGCACTTTAGAATATAATCATGGATGAGGGCTGTGTGATTGTGGTCTTTTATGCACAAATTTCAGCAGATTGTTGATTACTTTGTTCTGCCTTCCCTTTTCCCTGCATGTGTGTGCGTGTGTGTGTGTGTGTGTGTGTTGTGTGTGTGTGTTGTGTGTGTGCGCGACTCATCGCTGATCCCCTCTGTCTGTCAGTCTGGGAACCTTCTCTCAAAGGTCCTCTCTTCGGCGCGTCGCTCACAAGCCATTAGCTTTGAAATGACTCATAAAGAATCAATTGAAAATGATCACAACGGGGAGTGGATATCGAGGGGGGACGCTGCGTGGCTGGTGAACAGATGTTGGCATACACGGCACATTATTGCTTTATACAGACATTACCAGCGCAGCCAAATGGGAGAGATAATTGCAGAGATGTTTAGATATGACAATAATTTCTTGGAATGCAAGTGGGGGGACGGGAGGGAGGGGTTTGAAGTGCTGCCAAATACATGGATAAGTGAGTTGTGCAGTCATAAATCTGGACTTGCGGCAAAGTGGATGAAATATAATTTGTTGGAGGTTAACTTATGAAACTCGGGCTTTAATAAACCAAGCTGCAGAGATGATGTATCACTGGAGGTTGAGAATGTTGATGTAACCCAAAAGTTGTTGAAGTAATTGCTCCTTGTACCTGGGTGGTCCCTTTGAGAATAGGCTCCTCCAAGGTTTGTGCATGTGTGTGTGTGTGTGTGTGTGTGTGTATGTGCTTGTATCGGTGGGTGTAGCGGTGTTGGTCTTGCACAATTGATAGCTTCCTATGTGGACAGATATAGTAACAGCGAAAACAGCGCAGCTGTCTCGTAGTATAAAGTTAGAGCGGTTAACCCCTGCAGCGCTGAGCCGATTGATGGAGGCCTATTACAATGGGGCCCCTTTATATCCTGGGCAGGAAGTCACGCTGATGACTGTGAGAACCAAAAGGATGGAAAGTGACAATACATCAAGTGATTGGTTATTGGGCGGTGATGGGTTTTCATTTCTTCGCAGGGCTTAAGCATAATACAGGGGTTTGATTTGTACTTGGATTGTCATTAGTCACCTTTTCTGAGTAATTAAGTGTCACTACAATCGAAGGAGGCTTGTCAAAGAGAGCCTTCATGTATGTATCTATCGGCACGGTGAGTGAGAAATGGTTGTAAGCAATTGTTTTAGCAATGTTTGATCAAGATTGTATTGTTCAGTGAATATCTGCTGCTATCTGTGTGGATCCTAAGAAAAGTGACATCAATGTTTTAAAATTGATATTTAATATTATTTATTATTTTCCCCCATAATCATTTCCATTCATGTATATGAAGAATTGATATGAATTCATTCACAAAAAAAATGGATTGAAACTGATTATATAACTTATGACTTATAACTAATAATCTCCATTAGAAACTAAAATCACAGACTTTCTCCTTACATTGAATGATGTTAGGGTCATACAATTATATTTAAACGTCACTGAGACTTTCTTTATTAGATAAATAAATCTAAATGAAATATGAGGAAAATGATTTTTAATTACATCTTTATTTAATTATCATCCCCCAAAAGTCAGTGTGCGTTTAACATGCTCCTTTTTTTTAATAAGAAGCTATTTTCTACTGCTGCATTGGTATTTGTTCATCAAAGACACGTCTTGATGTATAAAGCAATGCATATGTGGCATTAAAGATAATGTTAGAAGTGATTAACCTTTGTCCGCTGCTGTGTAATACAACATTCTGCCCAACATAAGACAACCAGATTAATGTGGAACTTCATATCGAGGGCCCCAAACCAATATTTCTTCCCCCTCCTGCTCTTCGAGGAGCGCCACTTGTCCTTGAAGCTTTGTGAAGTGTGATTTGTAAATGAGATAGGCGAGTATTACAGACCCTTGGTATTTCTCTTGGCGCCCCGCGATCAATTAAAGCGCGACAATAATAAATGTATACATTTAGAGGGATTTCCGCCGCCGTGACAAATGATTTTACCCTTGAGCTATTGACATTGTCTGGGAATAAGCTGTGTCCGTCCCTGTTGTGTATTCTGTCGGAGGGTCCCTTCCTCTGCTCGGGGAGTCCGAGGACATGGCAGACACATATTCATCATTAACATGTGAGCATGGATGTGCCCAGGCACACACACACACACACACACACACACACACACACACACACACACAAAGATGCATTCCCTCCATTGCGCAAGCAACCTCTGCTTATTGTCTGCTCCCCCAACTCACAGGTCAAAAGAAAAGTTAGATTTAATCATTGTTGGTACTTATAATGGGATCGAGAGAGAAATATTTGTGCACTTGTGTCGCTCTCCGATAACATCTTCGCGTGGAGGTAATTGGATCCCCTGTAGTCAACTGAGTGATGATTGTGAGCGCACTCGTTAAGCGAGATGAGAAAAGCGGGTTCGCATTCCTCGACGTCCCGGTGACACTTTCTTTGCTCGTTAAGTTGCTTTTCAAAATATTTGCCTCGCGCCTCTCTCTCTATGGCGAGCCCATTCCCTCCGTAGCCCCTCCCCCTGTCCGAGCCACTTTTCATACTTCTTTTTCCATGCGACATGAAAATTGGAAAATATATCTTCTAATCCCCTTTTGATTGTATTCATGGCTTTGATATGTTACCTAGTTCATATGATTGATTGGTTGAGGGGGTGATGGAATGGTAGTAATAGAAGTCATTAAGCTGGTGGGGATCTAATATTACCAATCTGCCGGGCCCCCTGAAAGATCCATCAATAGGCGAGATATTTTCTCTGCGAGAGGGAAAGGGAGGGGAGGTGGAGGGGGCGCGGGTGACACATTTAACATATTTCAATAACGTAATTTTCATGTGGGGCAGGTCAGGCTGCGAGTACAAAGGGCAATAGCGTCGGAGTGTGTGAGTTGAATCGGGGTGTATGCTAAGCAAATCAATAAAACATTAAAGGCAGCATGCAGAGAGCAGCCCATTTGGTACCTGTCTGCCAAGGGCAATGGTCTAGCCACTCAGAAAAGAGAGAAGGATTGGAGTTGCTGGGCTTGAGGAATGCTCTTGCACCAACATAATTGGAAGGTAGTTGCCTTATGACTGCAAATTGGGTTTTTGCGCTTCATCAATAGGCATTTTGACAAGCGGCGTCCATCACGGTGCATCTCACTCTTGCCACGCCAAGCAAGGGAAAGGAGTGTCTCAATAATTACATTAAATCCCTCCCACTCACCCACCCCCAGCAACCGTCCTTATTGTTGGACAAGAAAAGCAATATGGTATAATTAGGTTTGATTGGGTTGGCGGCGGCGGTGGTGGTGGTGGTGGTGGATGGTGGTCGAAGGGTGGTTTAGATACATTTCCTGTAAGGTTTGCTTGATGAATGATGTTGCCATAGCGACGCGCATCTGTGTCCACTAGTGCGTAAAACATAAAGCGAGGCGCGTAACATCTGTTAAGTGGGAACATGCCAGTTGCTTTGATAACTGACCTGCTGTGCCAGATGAACTCATGGAGATGTGGAGCAGTTTGTACTTTGTGCTTCACCTTTAAGATGGGTTCTCATTGCAAGACTAAGCTGTTGGAGTCATTGGAAGTGGTGAGATGGTTGTCAGATGAGTTCAGTCAGTATTGTCACTAAGTCTCTCACATCTGTTCATAGCCTCATTGCAAACGTTCACAAGTGATGGTATCAACATAAAGGGAATTGATATTTTGATCAAACTACCTTCTTGATGTATCTTACGTGCAAGTCATTTGTGGAACACGTCAAAGCAAAGAAGTGAAAGATAAACTTTTGTAGAAAGACATTTTCTGGAGTTCATATCTAAAACACATTTTAATACGATTAATAAGTCAAAGTAAAACTCGCGCTACCATTGAAATCTTAATACTACAAACAATAATAGATTACCACAAAAATACCAGAGGCTCAATTTGAGGCCTTATCTTGACGAGTGTATTTATCTTATTGCCATAGAGTTTTTCGTTTATTAAAGCACTTTGCTCATTTCTTTGTTTTACTAAAGCACTTTTGTCAACAACGTTGTCTTTAAATGTGCAATGTGAATGAATCTGCCATTGACAAATACATCATGCCAGCTTCATCGTTTTGGTATATTACGCCTCTACATACTATGTAGTTGTTGAAGGACGAGCCCTGCAGCTGTGTGAAAACTCAAACCTTCAGCTGCAGCGGACCAGAATGCATTGCAGCCAGCACTGTACATTTATATGACATCACTTTGTTAATGATGGGGGAAAAATTACTGTTGCACCGCCATCATCCTCCACTATCATCATCATTATTGCTGCTCCCGCCTGCACCCACACATGAAGCCCACAGCTGAATGCAACATGTTAACACAGCAGGACGAGGAGAAGTCATCAACGTGAGTTATCCGACGTCAACGTGTCAGCCATGACACCGTGTCGTGACAGAGCATCACAGCAGTTTTACTGCTTCGTGTGATAAATGCTATGAAACAACATCTGACTGCACGATATCTGCTTCTTTTATTGTTTTTAACGCCACTGTCGATGCCGGGTATCAGCAGAAAAATTGTGTTACAGTAATGGCGTTATGTGTTCACGGAAAATACTCTATGTTCTCACACCTCCAGAGTGGTCAGCTCCTCTGGGAGGAGGGGGATTGGATTAACAAGGGGAGCAATCATTTAGGATGCCACTGCCCCCATGTTGCCGATAATTCCATGAATCAACAACTAATGCTGTAACGTGCAACAACATATATATATATATGTAAAAATATATATATACATATAGTGCTGTCGCTTGTAAGGAAATTGTTACTTTTCCTATCCCAGTCCTTATCCTCATATTGTCCGGAGCACCACGACCTCGCTCGTCCTTGTGCCTGCGTCTTGTAAACACGGCGCTGAACAAATAAAACAACAGGAAGTGTATGACAGAGCAGCTCTGTTTGGTGTCCGGTTTGATGTGTCATCACATGAGGTTTATGGATGTTTCCAAGTCCCTGTTTTTGTTTTGAAATCGTGTAAACCCTTTTTCTGCAAGAGATGTACACAGATAAGCCGATGTTTGGATTGCTGCTTGTTTAGTCGTCCCGGCATCTGTTATTGCATCTATCATGACAGGCGAATATCATTGTCATGATGGGGCGGAATAGAGGAAATGGTAGCGTGTGATGGCTCTAGATGTGACTGAATGGTGTTAATGTAAACCTGATCCGAGATGAGATGGTGTCATGTATCACTGCAGCTCAGGTTTCATAAATTCTACCATGCGTGATTTAGCTCTTCCAGGAATTCCCTGGAATAAAAGTTTAAAAAAAAAAAAAAAAAAGAAAGAAAAAAAAAGTCAAATAAAACAATTATCCTGCTATTTTAGAGGCATATTTCTTTCAAATTGGACAGTCAGGGGATCTGTAATAAACCTAAGTGCTGGAATGAAGAAAAAGCTCCTTTTAAAGGCGCCCACCTTGGGGAGCGTGCCACTAGAAATCCTCTGGCTCTTTTTAATACGTCAAAGCAGCAAATTAATCCTGAATACAACACATGTACAGGCAGGTAAATGAAGACAAAGCCACAGTGGACCTGGGCTACATGCCTCTTATTACAGGCCTGTGATAAACTCCACCTCCAGCCCTACAAATGGCTGATTGTGAGGTGTGGGAGAAACTTATTCTTAATAAGGCTGTCACTTTACAAGGGAGGTGTAAGTCGGAGAAAAATGGAGTTAAAGACACAGAGACTCTGCGCAAACTGCCTGCAGTCATACTGACTGGCTGACTCTAACATATATATACATACACAGGGCATCATAGCTTCAATCACTTCCCAATTTCCCTTTGAAATAATAGGGATATAATTGTATTTGTCTGTTTGTAGCGATGAGTCAGTGCTGGCTCACTGTCATGACACAGAGAGACGAGTCGTGGTGGAAGATTAGGGTTCAAAGCGGTGACTCAGGAGCAGCTGACGACAAGCTGCTCACACGTCAGAACTGTCAAGCGGCTCCCTAATCACCGTTATTATTAGTATTCGGTTTTAATGGTAACATGATGTGCGACCCGTGGTTCGCTCTCTAACGAGGGACGTCGCGTGCGTATCCTCGCGTCAACTCTCGGCTCTCAAACGTTTAGCATTCCACTGAAACGACACCGAAGACCTCGCTCATTTCGACTTGCGCAAGCGTGCGGAACTTAAAGACGTACTGTCACCTCCCCCACTGTCTCTGCTCTCCACTCGACATCATACCATCCATGGGGTCATAGTACACTGTATTTATATACTGTATATACAGATGCTCCACAGTTTACATTTTGTATTACAATACGTTGCTCAACTGCATGGATAATGTATGTATGCGACTCATCACGTGACTCATCGCTATTTGACCATCCTCATCACCACTTTGATACATATCATTATCTGGACAGATGGATGGACGGATGGATCAATGCAACGCAAATCAATGCAAATATGACTCTTATAAAAACACAGGGTGCAGAGTGTTTATGTGAGATTTCAGAGTCCCCCTCCCTCAGACTATTGACACAGCTGCGTAACCGCGGCGACATATTTGATTCCCTGCAGGCCCACGAGACAGTATAATCCCCCCAGAGACGACTTCCTTTTGATAGTGCGCTCTGAAAGCTTCCTGTCACTGAGTGGCGCTTTGACGGCATCATCGCGGCCGCCATCGATCTGTTTGCTTGACTCTGCGTTATGAAGATGACAATTGTGTGTGCGGCCGTGCGCCGAGTGTGTCCCCACTGTAATGTGCGTCTCGGATCCATTATAACCCGATTAGACTCCCCCTCTCTCCTGGAAGCGCTGCGCTGTGACAGAGAGCATAATCTTTAATGGAATTTGTGTGAAATTAAATTATATGAGCATCAATAAACATAACATAATTCAGAAGAGTAAATGGGCTTAATTTATTGGATGGGCAGGCGTAATGGCACCGGTGTGTATAGAATGAAGATGTCAGGGGGGACAGGTTTGAAGCGGCGGCGTAAGCAGGGTTGACAAATACATCATCGGCGCACACGCATGCATATGTATGATGTGTGCATGTGTGAGTGCATGCACGTGTGTGTGTGTGTGTGTGCGTGTGTGTTTGTGAGACACTTTAAGTGTGAGAGATAAATGTTAACGATGAGGAAGAGCAGGGTCCTCACTGTTCTTGCAGTTTTGTGTAAGAGCGTGCATTTGTGTGAGTGCCTGTGTTTGTGTGTGTGTGTGTGTGTGTGTGTGTGTGTGTGTGTGTGTGTGTGTGTGTGTGTGTGTGTGTGTGTGTGTGTGTGTGTGTGTGTGTGTGCGCACGTGTGCGTGTGCGCGTGTGCACATTGAATATTCTGAGGACTTTGGAACAGCAGGACACTGGCAGATTCTTCATCCACATGAGTGGGTAAAGAAAGTTCAACCTTTTATTAGAGAGGACTGTAATTTAAGGGGCAGGGTGCATGGACTGAGAGGGGCGAGCGAGAGATGGAGACAGAGGGTGGTGAGAGAGAGAGGGAGGGAGGGAGAGAGAGAGAGGGAGAGAGGAAGACAAAGATTAGATGGAGGGACAGATGAAAAGATAGCAAGAGAGTGGTGGAGAGATGGAGAGGGAGTCAGTCGGGGGGGAGGAGGTTGATAACACATGGAGGGATGGAGGGAGAGAGAACACCCTCGACTGTGTGTGTGTGCGCGCGCGCGTGTGTGTGTGTGTGTGTGCGTGATTGCCCTGAAAGGACGATTTGATGGAGCGGCTCTGCAGCTGTAACAGTCAAGTGTTTGATTGCCCGGGTGGGAATCGTGTGAGGTTGTCATTTTGCGTCTTAACCTTTTTCGGGGGTGGTGGTGGCGGTGGTGGCGGCGGCGGCGGCGATGGAGGTGGTGGGAGGTGCTTTTCTTTTTTTGGGGCAAGGAGGTTAATAATCAAAAATGATCTGCTTCACTAGAGCAGATAAATAGTGTCAAACACAGCTGGGACAGAGAGGGGCTGACTGGCCACCACAGAGCTAAATTGATGGTTGTAGCAGAGAGCAGAGGAGACGGGGGGAAAGCCCCCGCGCTCTACTGTATGACATGAATAGACTTCTAGGTGTCGCTTCTCTCTCTCTCTCTCTCTCTCTCTCTCTCTCGCTTCCTCCTCTCCTCTCCCTCCTTTTTCTGCTCTGTCGTGTTCGTGATGAGCCGCAGTCAGAGGCCAAGGGAGGCGCAGATGTAAAGAGCGTGTCGCCCCGGCCGAGCGACCGACAGCATTTCAATTTACAATGGGAACAGGGCCTGACGTTTTTATTCATTATTTCTTTCAGTCAGCTTCAGTGTTGACTCTCTGTCAGGGATTATGTCATAGTCACACACACACGCGCGCCCACGCGTGCACGCACACACACACACACACACACACACACACACAGTGTTGAAGACATATGTCACTGTCACATTCTTCCTCCTCCTCCCAGAAGGCCTGACTGTTTTTGAAAGATATACTGTCCACAGAGGCTCCTCTTCTTTATCCTATAAATCTGTTTGTGTGGCAGATAAAAGGAGATGGACTGAGAGGTAAAGAAAAGCAACTCAGTTTACTTCATCATCTTTCACTCTCCCCCCTCCCTGCACACACACACACACACACACACACACACACACACACACACACACACCAGCCAGCCCCCGCCTGACTCAACACTTTTGATCAGAAGTGACTGAGTGAATGAGCCGGATGTGATGAAGCCTCTAGTGGTACACCAGCCAGCCCCTGCCCTCGCTCCTGCAGCAGATTTGTGGCCATAATCGAGGATAACTTACAGTATAATCTTGTTTGTTCCTTTCTTAAATGGAGCGATAACATCTCCCCGGATCATGAGTGGAGCGGCGGCGGCAGCAGCAGCAGGGGGGGGGGGGGGGAGGAAGAAAAGGGGAGGGGGAGGAGGAGGGGGAGGAGGAGGGACTGTAGCAACGGGGGAGGTGGGAAGGGATAGAGAGGCTGTTGCACCTCTTTTCTTTATGTGGAAATCCTATAGCGGTGGCATTTATGACCAGATGCCTGCTTGCTTCCACTCCAGGATTTACTAACCCCCTCACACACACACACACACACGCACACACACTTGAAACACACAGACACACACATGCACTCAACTCACAATGTAGGCCTAGCGTTATCTGGAGAAAGGACAGTAATAAATATCTGTAATGTAAGAGGTCAGCAAAGGTCGATCGGCGAGGAAGATCCACTGTCATAATTTGTTTAAGGATCTGCACTGGAGAGCTGTGATTGTTTGTGTGTGAGTAAGGGGGGGGGGGGGGGGGGAGAGAGAGAGAGGGAGAGAGAGAGAGAGAGAGAGAGAGAGAGAGAGAGTTGGGGGCTGGTTAAATGTAAATGGTTGATTATTCAGTGAAGAAAAATGGGCTTTTGTTTAGATCAGTCTCAGCGTCAGGAGCTCACAGTGACAACATCATCTAAACTGGGTCAGATAAAAACCTTGGACCTAATTGCCATCTTATTTTGAAAATCCATCCTAATCATATAAAATGCACATAAGAGTTAACTCTTAATTCTATACAATTTAGTTGAGAAGCTGTATTGTGCACTGAGCCATTAAAAGATTGTCAGACATATGAACCCATATATTTGCTTCTTAATTTTACACTATACTTTATTATTTCTTTGGATTGATTTTCTTTATTTTTTTTAGAATGGACATTCTATCAGGATCATCGGGATCTGAAAATGAATCATCAAATACATAGGATTTGTTGGCTTGTGTGCTCAAAGGAACTCAATTTGTATATGTCAGCGATATCCACCCCACCCACATGTGTTGCAGTACAAAGTAAACACAAGTGTAACGTAACACAATGTGCGTACACATTACATGTACAGTGCATTTTGGAGTTCGAGGAAAACGACCGGGAACACATTGTATGACGTTGCTGTTACGACCCATGAAAACAGATCACGCATTGTCTTGACATTGATAAAGGAAAGTCAGAAAATGGCTTATTGAGACTTGTAGTTTGCGCCACTGGTCCAGGGAGAGATAGAAAGAGAGAGAGAGAGAGAGAGAGAGAGAGAGAGGGGCTGCCTGTGAAATGCAGATGGCTCATCAAGGAGAGCTATAGAAAATGTACGCCTTGTTAATTATTGAAAAGCTCAGAGGCTTTGGCGATAAAGCCGATCGGAGATGAGGGCTTGTTTGTGAGAGAGAAACCTGATAAAGGAGACCACGTACGTCCAGCGCTGCTGCTGCAGGAGACCTCTCCCAGCCAAACCTCCACAATGTGCCTGATGGATGGGCCTGCATTTCTCAATGCCCCCCCCCCCCCCCCCCCCCCCCCCCCACACCAATAAACCTCTACCCCCACCTCTTCCCATCTTCCTAGCACCATCCTCAACCTACCCCCCCCCCCTCTTCCTTCCAGCTTGGACAGGTGATACAAGTGTATATTTATTTATTTCCTTTAATACTCTTCTTTATCTCCTTCATTGTTAGTAGGCCGGTGAGATTGATCAATATTTAATTTTCTGGGAGAAGCAGTGAGGGAGGAATCAGGGCTGCAACAGTGACACTCAGGAAATCTTCCCCCTTCATTCTCTCATCCTCTCCCCCCCTCGCTTTCCTCATCCTCCCCTCATCTCTTGTCTCATCCCATTCCTCTATCACGCCACACCATAGCCCACCCAACCCCCCCCCCA
>JAFBJT010106554.1:37720-72038 GCA_016785325.1 Chascanopsetta lugubris
CCCACCGCCGTCCCTCTTCACACCTTCTTCCTGTTACTCTGTTAACCACTGTTTCTCCTGCTGAACAAATGGCACCACTCTCTCTCTCTCTCTCTCTCTCTCTCTCTCTCTCCACTCAGGAGGCTGAAGTTAACCTCTAATGTAATGAAGGATCATAAAGGGAGTTGCTGTGCCCTCTTGCAAAAAGGGCCTCGCTCCGAACAGCACCCTTCGCTGACCTTTGAACCCCTACGGTGCTTGAATATGCCCTTTAATGGCCGAGCAGGCTAATCAATGGATCATTTTTCACTTTGAGGACTGGGAGGTCCGGGCTTCAAGGCTATAAGCTGCGGATGACGGCACAAAGGGAAAGGAGGCTGGAATAAACGTAAGAGCGGCTCTATTGTCATTGTGTACGCTTCCCTCCGTATCTGCCGGCAGCCGGCGAAGATGCTGACACTCGCTGGGGTTCGGAAGATGAAAAATCGGACGCCCCGGCCCCTGCCAATAAAGCCGCGAGACAACTGCTTAGTCAGGTTCAACTAATCATGTCTCTTTGTCAATTTATTTGAAACCAGAGAATTGTCGTCAATGACATAAGCCATCATTGTCTTGACCCTGGAGCCCCTCTTTAATTAAACCATAGATCTGATTTAATGCCCCCTCACTTTGGCTCCTTTCTCCGCCGTGTCACACACAGAAGTTACACACTGGAAAGATTAGGAACCAAAATCTATGCTTTCTGTTAAATGGCTTTTGAATGTGTTTTTGATATAAATCAGCCGAAATCCACTTTAGGCATCAAAGGGCGGAACACGTGTTTCCAGCGCCGTTTTACACAAGAATGTTAAATAGCGGCTCTGTGGGTTGAACACATTTTCACAGCTACTTCCAAAAAAGACGAAGCATCCCTCGTTTTGCATTATCAGTGCTTCGGCACAGTAGATGATCATGAAAGGGAGCTGATAGTTTTGACTGCAGGCCATCGAGACCACTCCAAATAACGGGCAGTGCCACCGCAGCTCTCATTATACCCCCCCCCCCCCCCCCCCCCCCCCCTTTTTTTCCTTTTTCCCCCCAGCTCTCATTATCCCCCCCCCCCCCCAACCCCCCCCACTTTTTTTTCCTTTTGCCCCTGTTGGTAATCGCCACCATAAGGATGCAGGAATTTGCTGGCGGTTTCTGGTTGGTTCCAAACTTTGCTTCCCATCACGCGGCGAGGAGCTCAAATTTTCATACACCCCCTCAGAATGTCTGGCTCGCTTTGAAACATCCGCTAAAGCGAGTGATAAAATGTTATCAGGAGAGCAACAACAACAACAAAGAAGCCAGAGCTGGTCTTTTATAAGTCTCTCTCTCGCTCTCTGAAGTGGCAGCAGCCAGTTTTAGCTCTGTCTATCTGTGATCCACATAGCTGACTAATAGTGTTGTGCAGCATGTGGTCTCGGGGGGGGGCTTCAGGCCAGGTGTTGGTGTTAATGTTGGAGCCCTCGCAACACCTGTTAGGGGCAGGCGGCTTCAGTCGTCCTGTCTGCTTGGCCTGCTTAACCAACCGCACTCGCTCCCGCTGAGGGAGGTGGTCGTCCATAAAGTACGAGAGGGGAAAGCGGTGACAAATGCTTTCATGGAGTCCGGATAAGAGATTTAACAATATTTTGACATAATAGTAATAATACTGACGTAATACTGAGCAAGACGTGTGTGATGCAAAGCCAAAAATAACAATTAGAGTCTTTCACTGGTTTGGGAAATGAAAACATAAAAGAAAGACTGTTTTTGCCAATGATGTTGTGTAGCAGCTGCCTGCGCGGGGACGTAAACTGCTGGGTGTCTTCCAGAAGTGCCATCATTTACAGCACACATACACACACACACACACACACACACACACACACACACACACACACTCACACACAGTGGTCCAAGGTTTACAAATACTTGAAATCTTTATAGTGAGTAAAATATGGAGACGAGAACAATTAGGATCTGCACCTATTTATAAAAAAATAGAAATAAAAAAAACAGATACATATAGTGGGTGCCTATTGTGCTCTCCTACCAAAGCGGACAACTGTCAACATACAAACTAAATGAGCAATCAGTGCTGCACAACAATTCCAGGCATGAGCATTTTTGTGACGTGGCACTGAAGCCACGCTGCTGCAATCTGTGCTCGACTGAGTCGGCCGTTATTGTTTGAAGAGTCGGGAGGAATCCATTTTGCCGTCCTTCTATCGGAGGCAGCTCCGGTCAATGCCTCCCTTTTGCTGAAATTTCCGAAGAGGCAGGTGTAGCGCTCGCACTTCGTCATACGTCCTATTGATTGGCTGCTGAGTGTCAAGTGGGCAGGCCTCGGCTAATAGGAGCCTGCCAGAAGACGCACAGCAACAGAAATAAAAGAGAGAAGGGGGTAATTGAATAAGACCTTGGAGTTTTCCTCTCTTCCTCTGCCTGTGTTTGTACTGTTAACCTCAATGAACTGAAACAAACACGGAGCGGTGACGCAAGAGGACGCCACCGTCTGCCGCTGTAACTCGGGTAAGTGAACACCGCAGGAGACGAGAGAGGCTTTTCTTATCTTTATACCTCCCTCATTAGATCATACAACCAGCTGTGGCGGAAGAATCGACTTACTGTAGGGTGACGCCACCAGGGGGCGGAGTCGAGAGAAGCCGTGGATGCGAGAACGGCGGAAGTGAGCACACCGAGGAGGGGAAGAGACCGCTTCATCGTATCCCCGCCTCGACAACGCGCCCTTTGTCCGGCTCTTCTCTCAGGTGTCATTATGTAACCGCCGGCAACCGGGACAGACAGCTTTACAAGATGTTATGACCTCTTAAACAGTGGCACATTAAAGTATTCCTCTCTCCCGCTCAGTGGTCCACAGAGGCCAAGTTCTTGCCAGGGATTATCAAAGTTAACAGGATTTTAATGGGCCCAGGGAGACTGGTAAAGAGCCTTTTCCAGGGGCCAGGTACGCGGCAGCGTTCACCCGTTCTATCCCTCGCGCTCCCCAACGCAGTCGGGCTGCACCGTCCCAACACCGGCGAAATAATAAACAGATGGCCGCTGCCAAACACAGCCAGCTCCGGTTCAAAGTACAAAGGGACCCCGGAATCAAATGATAGGGTGTTAGAGGGATGGTGGGTGAAGGGGAAAGGGAGGGAGGGGCGGGGGGGGTTGGGGGGGTTGCAATTTGTAGGTCAAAATGTAAGGGTATAACCCTGTCTTGTGCAAATTGAAAATTAACCTTTGGTGGAAGTGAGTTGTTCCCAGCTGATGATGTAAGAGCATGGCGGCCCTTTTTGGCCATGTTTTGTTTAGTCAGAAAATCAATTACATACCAATATTCTGATGGATTTATAATCACCGTAGTGTTTATTTTTCTCCCAATCCCCCCCCCCCCCCCCCCCCCCCCCCCCCCCCCCCCCCCCCCCCCCCCCCAACCCCCCCCCCCCCGCCCCACCACCACCACCCACCACCCACCACCACCACCTCCTCCACATCAGGAGGGGTCCCCTCTACGGGGGCCACCATGTTTTTACAGTCGCTGAGAGTGGACTTACAAAACATCACTTGAGGGCTACCATAAGGTGAGGTAATGCACACAGCATGCAACTTCACCACTGGATGACACCAACTCTTTCACACTGCACCTTTAAAAAGGGGAGGGTATTAATCAGGGAGGGTAAGTCCGATCCGCTTCCGGGTGACTCCGTCTCTGCAAAACAAAATGCCACTCATTTCTCATAGAATTATGAAATCCCAAAACAAGTGAGTCATGGTCCACCTGTATCACCCCCCCCCCTTCTCTTGGATTAATGCATTCATACAAATAGGCTGGCCTCTTTTCCTCTGCCCCTGCAGCAGGGGCATTAATCCATGGCCCTAAACCTCCTCTGCAAGAAAAGGCTTATGATGCTATAACCTTGTCATATCCAGCAGCTGTCAGCGAAACGGCCACTGTACCGGGCCAAGCGGGTAAAGTGGCCTATTCATTATCCTAATCTCATTAGTTAAGATCTGTTAAGTAGAGACTGGTTTGAATGCATGCTTTTCCCTTTTCATTATTGACCATAAATACATTGGGAGTGCATTAGGGTCCTAGGGCGAAGAGCAGAGCGCCTCCTAATAGATTAGGGGACAAGCACATTATCTAAATGTACATATCTAACTAATCATGCATCAGACATTGCCACGGCCAGCATTGTGACATCAATTGCAGTTTGACCTTCGACCCCCGGCCGTGGCCCCTCGTAAAAAGCTCCGATGCTGACCAGCAGCGAGGAGCGGAGGCTGACGTCATGGTTGCGGCAAAGCTGCGGAGCGTGTAGCCCCTGCCTCTTTTCTTTACCCCCCCCCCCCCCCCCCCCCCCCCCCCCTTTTCCCATAATGATCGAGACGGAGGTGTTATTTCTGAATACTAACAGATTATTTCTAAATTGCCTCACTGTTAATCATGTTACAGATTAAATCATTTGGGGATTATAGCTCAGAATACATGAATAAGCGCTGCACGGTGCCACACGCTGCTGGTTTCATGTTGAGTGGTTACAGGAGAGAGGAGGGAGGTCAATCTCCGTTCACTCTCTTCTTTTTGTCACTTTTGCTTTCCATCGGACTCGCACAAGCTTTTTTTCTTTTATTTCCCCGAACTGCTGCTGCCACACACAGACACATTCTTTCAGTGATGAGGGGGAAAGAGTGCACACGGGGGCTGTTTTACAGCTGTGAGAGGCTATTGTGTAAAACAAGAGCGAGGACAGGCGACACAGAAGTATCATCTGAGCTGAGGATCTCTGGGTCTGCATGTGTCCTTCACACTTAATGTTCCATCCATTTTCACATCTTCAGAGTCCATAATAATATTCTTTTGCTATAGATACGTCTGCTGGACAAGATTTTCTGTGTCAAAAAGGGCCATTTGACTCATTTACAAAATAAAAGTCTGCGAGTATTGAATATCTGACTTCAGACTCTCAGGGCCACACGAAGTTAATTAGAAAAAAAAAGGCGCTGAGTGAAGCTGTGTGAACTGCCCTGATTCCTATTCTTCACTCCAGGATGTGTTCAGTGGCAGAGTGGGTTACAACCACACAACCTACTGCAAGTCACATGGGTCGATTCAAATTTTTGTTTACAGCTCTAACATTAGGTCAGAGGCGGAGTTTTTTTCCCCTCTAATTTGTATTTATAGGTATGAGAAAAGCCATATAGAATTATTACTTTAATATAATTTAGATATTATCATCATTATTATTATTATTGTTGTTGTTATTGTTATAATAATGATAATAATAATAATAATAATTATTATTATTATTATTATTTCTGCTGTTGTAGTAGTTCTAATAGCAGTAATAGTTACACCTACATAAACGTGATTTCAGGTTTGCTGTGATGTAATTCACATATTTACACTGGTGGTTAAATACATGTTAAGCATTGTGGATCATGTCATGGTGTGATATATTGTGGTCATACTGGTCAGAGGAGCAGGAGAACAATCATCCTCTGACACACACACACACACACACAAGAACAAGGCCTATTGTCTTGTCAAGCACATATGCCCATATAGCAGCATACAGTGAGTGTGTTAGTGCCATAGTAGCCTCACTGTGACTCACAGACACAATGAGTTTGCATGGTCACACGTTTATGACTATGCTTCCCCCCCTTACTCCTATTTATGGTTTGAGAGGATCTTGCACCTTGTGTAGTTGAAGTGCTTTTGGTTTCTGCTGCAGTTCATTTTATTATAATATCTTGTTTTGATTGGATTTGAAACAACATTCAAAAACACACACACACACACACACACAAGCAGCGTTAGTGTGGCAATGTTTCACTATGTGGAAAACAACATACCAGTGTGGCTGATTTCACTCATATCCATCTGTGTATGTTTAACTTGTATAAGCTGCTAAAGAGATTATGAGTTTTCAACATCCCTGTCGCTGAAAATTACAACGTGCAGAAATACAGTCATTATCATCATCATCATCATCCTCTCTGACACTAAATACAGGTGATGTGCTCACAGGGTTCCTTCATGATCCATTTAATCACTGTATCATAACAACATACGTGTATGTTTGTACATACCCCCCCCCTCCTCCATTCCTCTCTCTCTCTCTCACATACACACACATACACAGCCAATGCTTCATCATTATCAGACCACTCCATACATTACGGTCTAATTCAAGCGAGGCAATTATTGCCAGGCTAACATGTATGGATGGATGTCTGGAGAGCGGCAGGTCATAACAGTCATATTGTATTGGCCATATTAGCCAGTCAATAAAAGCCCAGGGCAGGTTGATTTAATTACACTATAGCAGCCTGATTAGGCTGCCTCTCTCCCTGGAGTCAGTACAGACTATATGTCATAATCATAACAATGGTGCGAATGATGAGCAGGTCAAAGTAATATCCCTTTGTGGTTTGTCATTGCTAATCATTCTGTTGAATGAGTGTGTGTGTGTTCACGTTGTGTTGATTTTATTGGGGTTTGACAAATAGTGAGGAGAAAATGATGAATGGCTGCGGCAGGTTGTGATCACTAGAGCAGAGAAAACTCCTTTAGGTGTTGAGTTGTGAGTGAAAAGGAACCAAATTAATATAAGAGTGACGATAGAAAACACCTTGAAGCTCTATATTCATGAAAAGCAAAAAAAAAAAAAAAAAAAACAAAAAAAAAAAAAAAAAAAAACAACAATAAAAATTGCTGGCAGATTTAATGAAGTATTCCAATCAAACTTGACATTTAGTGGCTTTCTTAAAACAAGTAAATAAATAATAATGAACGTGGTCACCTTTTGTGCCGTCTCTGTTTTAAATTAGGGATTATACACCCCAGAGCTGGCACTTCAACACAACACACAACATGATAAAATAATTAATTTGGAAAATGTTATTTAGACGTCATTTACATATAAATGTGTTTGTATCAAATAATAAAGAAATGGCAGGAATATCCATGGCGACAAATGAAACCCTCAAGACTGCAATTTACAATTAAAATGTAAAATGTGCTGATGAGTTCACGGACTATTTCCTCTCGACCTTTCTTTGTTCGGGGGCGGCACTCGACTCTTAGTAGCATCTTACTCACATAGTAATATACCATACACATAATAAAACAATATGTTTCCCCTTTTTTTGCTCTGATTAAATAATAATGTAAAACATGTATAATATTATAATGTTATCTAATCTTATCTCATTTACTTCATTTCATTGGATTCATTTTTTGTGTCCAGTCTATTTTCAAGATTTTCTATAAAAAGATAGGTTTACGAAACAGTGCACTAATTCTACCACCGATTCTTATTAGTGTGAAGTAACAGAGGCAACATCTGTTGAGAATTATTATAACATTTACCAAAGGTTATAATCCCATGTTATTCTCATTCATTCCTCTTTATTCTGCATATATCTATATATCTATTTAAGCCCTCCTCACATTGTATAAACTCTTACATGATCTATAGTAAATGTCCATTAAGCTCATACTCTGTGAGTTTCATCATGTGGAAGTAGATCTGCACCAGTAATATCCAATACCACAATTTGTCCACACGGTGGCAGCAAAGCAGCAGACATGTGCACAAACACTTTGTACATCCTCTGTGAGTGGGTGTACATTTCAGATGTGTGAGTGTGTGTGTGTGTGTGTGTGTGTGTGTGTGTGTGTGTGTGTGTGTGTGTGTGTGTGTGTGTGTGTGTGTGTGTGTGTGTGTGTGTATTCCATCCCATATTTGACAGCACTGATTTGACCCATGCTAATGAACGCTGCTGCCGTCGCTGACACAGACTGACACCGGGACAAGAAAAAGACCCTCTTCTGGCAAACGCCTCCATCTCGCCGCCTCTAAATAGCTGCACGCATCCTGCTGCATGTTTATTAGTCATGTATCAGACTGGCTGCTGATGGACACGGATGCTCATTACCAGTTAGTGTTGCTTCAGAAGAGAGCAATCTGTGCCCCTGTGAGGGTCGTCACTCAGGAGCACAAGGGCCTGACGGAGGCATGAGTTGAACTCGAATAGGAGCCGCAGCACAGCACATTATATTTAAGTGAACGAATAGGCAGCCGAGAGAAAACTGTCCCCGATCAGGTCAGAGTGCATGCTGCATAATGGCTATATTGTGCTAACGGCACTGTTCCCGTGAGAGTTTTGACCAACGCAACGTCCCTATCCCTTCGTTTACCCTCCTCTCCGGGTATTTTCTCAGTAGGTCGGATTACCTTACATCTGCATAAGCACCACATATCCTTTTTTTTTTTTTTTTCTCTCTTTATTGAGATATCTGATATTTTGGCAAGTGGGCCTGAGACCTGCTCTGCCTCCATGCATGACATCACCATGTCTGCTTTTAATTAAAAGACACCAAATGTCAGTGTGAGGGGAAATATGAGAAAAATATTTGAATTTCAATCACTATCAGGTTTCCCGTATTTCACACCGCATGCGCCCGTGGAATGTATCACTCTGCAGCGCTGAGATCAGTCACTGAGCATTACAGGCCTGAGAGCCGAGCAGAGAGGAGAGGGCTGAAGAAACAGAGTGCAGTCAGTCAGCAGCAGCAGCAGCAGCAGCAGCAGCAGCAGCAGCAGCAGCAGAAGCAGCAGCAGCAGCAGCAGCAGCAGGTGCTTTTTATATAAGAGGCCTCAACGTGCTACGATGCCACTGGGGGGCCTCTGCTGTTTTCACTGCCCATAGTGGACAAGCAGAGGTGAACGTCCCTGAACAAAGGCGGGATTGTACATTGAAGAGGTTCAGCCATGAAAACGAACACTTTATTTCATAAGTGGATGCAGGGGATTTAAAAATAGATTCATGCAACTTGAGATAATAAAAAAAGGAATTAACCGTGCTCTCCACCAGATGGCGCAACCCCTGAGTCTTGGTGCAAATCTTCTTGTCTGCAAGAGGCAAATCATGAAAACTATGAAACAATATTTGAATATTTATAGATATTATGTGTAAGCATTGTGGTGCCTCGCTAATAGGAATAATGAGAAGGGAGGTTCTAATATGACTAAGGATTTATTTCATATGATGAATTCATTTGTTGAATTGTTCCACTTTGGAGTGGTTTCTTCATTCCTGCTTCATTGCATTGCAGTGAAAGTTTGCGTGCAGTACATCAGTGTACCAGAAGATGGCAGCATTGACATTTGTATTTGAGAGTCCGTCATTTGAATGAGGGCAGGTTCACACTGCAGATACATGAGAGCCTGTCACTGATGCTGTCATATAAAACATCTTGATTGACAACTTTGTATTCCTATATCTTGATGTCCATGCAATATGGGGCAGTTGTGAGGGGGGTGTAGAGTGATTGTCCTCTAAGTACAATGACACAAGTTTGATGCCTGTCTTTCCCATTCCACATGCCACCGTGTCTTTGGGAAAGACAGTTGAGAATGTACGGCACATCGATGAACTGTAATAATATTTGTATAAATGACATTAAAAACACTACAATGTAAAGTACTATGAGTGGCACCCGAGACTCAAATAATGGGATATGAACACAGGTCATTTCCCATTTAGCATAATCAGTCTTTCACAGGGATACACAATATCGTAATCGATATATGATATAGACAAATCGAGTGCCTGCCTCTTTAAATTTCAAATCATTCTGCGTCATGTTACGGGGTGAGGAGCTGATGTAAAGCAAATTGAGTTTCATAATAACACATCTCACGAGGAAGTGACATACACCAGTTCAAGATTTTGTCACAAGATATAGTTTCATGAAGCGAACGCTTCACCGTCGCATGTACACATGATGTTTTTAAAGCTGCCGCTTGGTGAAAAACACCCAGAGAAGTGGTTTCCAGATGTGAAATTCAGTCAAAGAGCTTCTGTTATTCTACATTGTTGGAACAGATGTTGGTGAATGGTTGGCTCCTGGTCCACACTATACGTCTTGTTGTGTCAGCTTCATTCTGTGTTGATGTGTAAATAGACACGGTTGACTGCGCTGATATTGGTGAACCGGGCAAGTGATACATTCCTGAAGCACATTATACAGACAATACTCCAATGCTGCGTTTGGTGATGCTTCTCACTATTATCTCAATAAATGTGTGTGTGTGTGTGTGTGTGTGTGTGTGTGTGTGTGTGTGTGTGTGTGTGTGTGTAGTTTTCCCATCCAACTGTTTGGAAACCAATGTATTCCCCACGATGAGTCAAGGTCAGTGTCGCAAACTTCAAATTGCTCACATCGAAGATGAGCACCACATGGTGTTTCTGATCATTCAGACCACACAGCTCTGTCTAACCCACCCGAGTGAGGGGCACCGATTCACAGCCAATCTGCTTATCTTTCAACTGGCCAATCACAAGCCCTCATCGGCTGAAACAACGGATTATGACCACCAGTGTCGTGTGGGGTGAGTTTGGAAGGGGGGGGGGGGGGGGGGCCGCCTGCTCCCCCGGGGTCCGCATCGTAACCCAATCACCTAAATCAAATTAGAATCCACCAATGCCACATGATCCAATCCCTTTTCCTTGTCATTTACTGTTTTTAATTTGTTTTAAGAAGCACTTGGCTGAAATCCTGGATTTCTAAAGAATATTACATTATTCATAGGTAATCCATTGGACTACAATCGCTGTGCACATGCACAGTGAATCTTTTTAGACGAATGAATGAGTGAATGAAAATAAAGTCAAATGGTGATGATTGGTTCATCATGGAGTGGAGTTCTCCTTCAGCCACATTGCTCCGAAACCACATCATGGAACCAGAACTGCAGTATAATAACCTGTTTGCCACGAGTTTCAGAACCGTCTGGGTGTTTAGGGGGGAAAAGGCACCGCGGCAGCCAGGCTGCACTCTGAACCCCGAATGTGAGGCGAGGACACAGACCCGCTCCATGTGGCGACGATATGTAAATACTTTCGCCGGAGGGTTTTCCACCTTCCGGAGCTTGTGGCTCCGGCGGACACACACACACACACACACACACACACACACACACACACACACACACACACACACACGCACAGACACAATACTAAAGTGTTCCGACTGTACATTGCAAAAGTGGAGAAATCTCATTCATCTGGAGATCTCCTCATTCACGGCCTGGCATGGCTTTCTGGGAAGTGCGGGAAGCCGAGGCACTGAGTCACTCTAGACGACGGGTCAGGGCGGTTTCAGACTGTTGGAAGAGAGTGATGTGGAAGGGGCCAGTACACGGAGTGTGTATTCTCAGCTGGGGGAGCAGGGATTCCCTCTGACAAGACCTACGCTTTATTTTCTCACAAAGGGGAAAGGGGGGTGGTGGGGGGGGGGGGGGGGGGGTGAAAAGGAGGGGGGGGGGGGGGGGGGGGGGGGGGGGTGCGAAAGAGTGGGGGTGCAGAGGTGATGATGTGTGAAATTATGTTGTCCAGATGTATTTACACATACAGCCACAACCGTTCGAGCAGGGGGAGCTATTATATTTGGCACCGGGGCTGAGCGCGCGCACACGTGTGTGTGTGTGTGTGTGTGTGTGTGTGTGTGTGTGTGTGTGTGTGTGTTTAGCATAGCCTACATACTGTCACTTTGGACGGTCATACGTGTGATTGCGCACACGTGTGCCTTTCTCGGCATATGCTGGAGTATTTTCCCTCTGGCACCTCTTGATATCCTTTTACTGGAGGATGATTACAGGCCCCAGACAGTTTCCCAGAAGCCATAGCAGTTACGTAGATAGCGGCGAGGTTTGTGACACATGGGAGCCGCTGAGTAACACCGCCTCCTGCCGCCAGGGCTCAACTGCTAACAAACCATGAAGGCATGCGTGTCTTTTACTGTGGGGGCGGTGCGGGGGGGGGGGGGGGGCACCACGGGGGGGGGGGGGGGGGGGGGGGGGGGGGGGGGGGGGGGGGGCATCATAATCTTAAAACCCAGCAAGCATCTAAAGCATTATGGCGCCATATGTTCAAGTCAATATGATACCATGCACCAAGGCGGTAATCGCAGTAAAGGGATGCAAGTACATTCAATTTTTGATATGTCTTCAGTTAGCGTTCATTCATCTTGGAGTACTTCTTCCTCCTACTATATTTTGAAATGTTATCAATAATAAAAGGGGAATTGCCTCATCAATCAGAATGTACAAGTGACATTAGACACCGCCTCCTCTGTCAGCAGCAGCATGGCTGATGAAGAACTGGATTCAGAGCAGGCCGTGACTCAGCCATAATGTATTATGAATCATCATCTTCGTGTGTCTTTGATTAAACAACAAAGGCCACAGAGGTCAAATGCCAAACTTCAAGCTACTTTCAAAAGGAGACAGCAACTATAAAACAAACAAAAGAAATAAATTACAAAATGACAGCAATATTTCTTACGCACACACATACATACACACTCACACACACACTCACACAAAACAACACCCATTCCCTCGGCCTGGATGGAGAAAGGAGAGATTGAATACATTTTTTTGTCCTTTTATTAATATTTGGTTCCTTTAAAGCAAACAATAATGTCTTGGATCCCCAACTTTAAATCCATAATTCTCCAAGTTCCGGAAAAAAAAAAAACACTTCACTATAAATGAACTGTGCCTCCTATTGGCCCCTTTGGAAAAACTAAACAAGCCTAACTCTGTGTAATTAGTGACCTTTAAGCACACAGACATATTAGTTCCAGTGTAGCCATGCCCTGTAAGAAAACACAGCAGTGCGCTGGGCCACCTGAACAGAGCACATCTTATTATGGATGTCATGTCAATAAATACACGCCCATCAACAGGCAGGTGGGCACATGATCACGCCCTGCCCATTGAAAGTCAACCCAGTCCACACAGGCTAATCCTGGATATATATATACTCCTGTGCTTGCACAGGACAGGAGGGTGGTGTCCTGTTCATTGTCTTGACTGAATAATACAAGAAAAAACAAACGTGCACATGCATTACTGTTCACCGCAGCTCTTCCCTGAAGGCCTTGGAAATGACACAGCATCCACAGCAACTGCACCGTGGACAGTCCACCACAGACAGACAGAGCATTTGCCAGTGTTTGTGACTCATCACATGTTGACTCACGCTGCGAGAAAATGTGACGCTGCTGTAACTGAAAATGCTGATTTGTAGTGCGGGTAGCAAAGGTGAAGAAAAAAAAAGGAAGAAATATAGCCAAAAAAGAATTGGTCATTTGTAAAACGAGACGATTACTTTTCTAAAATTGTACTTTTACAATAAACCAGGCAAGATATGAGCTGCAGCCAGTTTTCCTTGAGGAGGTTTCCTGGAGAGGGATCCCTCATTACACCATTATACTATTTGGTTTCAGCATGGAGGTTCCAAACTGCAGCATCAGGGTATTCCTCCTGATTGGGATCACTCTCTGAGGTCAGGAACACCGCTGACGGATTCAAGTGAGAAACACACCAGCGGATCGGGTTCCCGCCGACTGGAGAGATGCTTAAGGCTTTGGGGAAAGATTCGAGATGTGGCGGCGTGTTCGTTCCTTTATGGAACAACACGTTATTATGTCTGGTTTCAGCTCGACTGTGTTTAAAAAGGTGCAAAATGGACTGAAAGAGAAGGAAAACGGTTTCTCCTCATGAGTCCATGTGTGTATGAATATGTGAGTTTGAGGCATGCAGCCACCGGTGACTCATTCTGACCTGCCTGATGAGTTTTTCATCTACACACACACACACACACACACACACACACACACACACACACACACACACACACACACACACACACACACACACACACACACACACACATTCCAATTTGCATCTGTGTCGCACACATTCAACTTGTAACTTTTTAAGTCCATTTGTGGCTGATGTGAAACCTCGTACAACGACCCTCAAAAGCAAAAAAGTGCCTGATGTCAACCTGTAACATCTATCACCTGCGTTATCAGCACACCCACACACACACACACACACATATGTGATGCCTCAGCGGAGTGATCACACACTTGAACCCACTGTGGAGATCATTTTTTGTCATGTGATACGTCCTCGAACCACTCGCATCAGAACCAGATGGGGGTGAATCAAAGGAGGTGCCTGACTAACAAACAGCATGAATCACAGCATTTCGAACAAGGCTTTGTATCTGCTTGTGTGCACATGTTATAAGAGTATAAGACACGGTGAGAAGCATATGAAGGTGGACTACGGGGCCATGGGTTGGGTTGTCAGTCGTGTGCAAGCAACCTCCAACCTCCAGTAGGAATAAAAGCCTTGTTAATAACATTGACACTGTAATGGTGCAAATAAATACCAGTGTGGCTATTTAAAAATGCACGACACATTTGGCTTTATTGCTATTGTGTACGTGTGCAGATGATGATGAACATGAGGGTGGTAATGTTTATTGTTGCAATGTGTGTCTTGGTCTGTTTTCGTTCATATGCTATGGATCTGGCCGCCTGATTAGCACCTGATTGTCAGCACCTGTGAGCATGGGGCCCTGCTACAGTGGTCAGTGCAGGTGTCCGCTCCAAGAGTTCTGTTTGACTGATCTGGTTCCTCACTAGTATCATTCTTATTATTAGTAGTAGTTAGTATCATCATCTGCTATTGTTTGTCTTACTCTGTTCCAGTTGTTTTTGACCCTAACACCAAAATCCCCCCTTGTACTTTGCTTTATTCCCTAAATATATTTTTTTAGCAAAGACCAATCAATTATTTCGAAGTTAAATGTTTGAAAAAAAATGACAGTATAAAAGAATTGTTGAAAAAGCCTATTCGATGTTCACCGGATTTTCATCCACCATCCATTCCTCTCTACCCTTCCACTAAGTTGCATTTTGTGCAGTTCCACTGACAAGTAAACCAACAATTGGGTAAGGGCATGAACTGCTAAAAAATCATTTCTATTTGCACATTATTCCGAGGTTAAGAGGTGAAAATTTTTAGCGGAACACGTCATTATTTTTGCCCGTATATCAGAATGCCAACTTAAAAACTGTGAAACATCCCATCCATATGCTGACCTCGTAACCTTCCAACCCCCCAAGTCACACCAGTAAAACGAAAAAAGAAAAAAAAATCCCTCCCAGCTGGACAGCTGCCATGGTTTCCAGGCAACAAACGCAAACAGCAGGAAACAGAAGAGGGGATCCCATCAGCGGAGCTGTGAAAAGGAAGGCATTGACTACAGACAGGAAAGGGGTAGAAAAAAAGAAAGAGAAGGAAGGCGGCGGCCGGTGCTTCAGCTGACCCCTTCCCCATGAATGTCCAGCCTAGTCAGAGCGACTGTCGTCAGAGAGGCCACTGTATGACTTGTTGGCGCACTGTAAGCCGGGATCAAGTTATTTTTAATCATTTTATGACATGTCAATACCAACACCAAGGACAGGTCATACAATCACAGCAACAGCACTGTGCAAAGGTCCTGAACTTCATACCACTGTGAAGGTCACTGGAGGGGAAACTGGGCGTGAAATGCCTATGGATGGAAACACAATTAAATAATATATGATGTTGGGTTTATTGGAGAAATGATAAACCAAAATCCAAAAGCATGCGGGTTCATTTTGATTTTGTCAAGTTGTCATCTTCATGTGCTGAATGTCATTCAATTCCTTTAGCAATGAATTACAATATGCAGTCAAATTCAAAAAGAATATATAAACACCAGACTGACTGGCCTCTCTCCAGTCTGATTTATTATGCGTCTCTTCAGACATTTATACAATCAGTGAACTGTGCGTGACCTTCTAACTGAATTTCTTTCCACTGAATGGAAATCTAAAAACAAATAGACAAGTAAATACTGTAAAATAAAAATAAATAAGACAATTTTTGCCAAGTTGTAATCTATGAACAAATAATAAGTGCAAAACAAGGGCCCTAGTGAGTCAAATCTGTGTTGGTTTTGTTGGTGTTTATTGCTTGAATGGTGAAATGCCTGGCCTTTGAAGAAGACGTCAACAGATGCAACTGAATCCATTCGCTATGATTGAAATTAATAACCCCCTCTCTACTCTAGATTGCCCTGACTGTTTGTTGTTACAGTAGAACCTCAAAACTCCAACTTGATTAGTTCCTGAAGGTTGTTTTAAAAAGTTTGAGTTTCAAAGCAATCTTTCCCTTTAGAAATACCGCAAGGTCAATGAATTGGTTCCCATACCTCCCAAGAAACCCCTGAACACTCTCAAATGCACAGAACTCACAATTTAAGCTAAACTAACACTAGTACATGGCCTAATGATTGTAGCACATAATGAAAATACACAACAATGATATAATATCAAACCTAATGTTCTCAAAATATCCTAATCCAAACCTGAACTATGGTTGTTGTACAGTCTGCCTTGACTAGCATACAACTGTAGTTTTCATTTGAAAAGAAGACAACCATTGAGTTGTTTCATCCTATTAATCACTTCAAACAATCCAACAAAACAAGACAAAGTCTTATACCATGCAGTTCTCTACAGCTTTTTTACACTCATCATAATAGTATAGGTGACAGAGTGGCAACATTAGGTTGGTCAAAGTTTGGCCATAAGGAAAAAGGTCACCGAAATCAATAGGTTTCCTCCTATTGGGAGCAGGAGAGCACACAGCAAATATAGTGTTTTATGAGCAAAGGCTCTGGAGATGCAGGTTCATTTGAAAATTGAAAGCTTGGCTGGATATGGTGCCAGGAACCGAAAGGTCACAGGGTTGTTCAGTTTTGATCTTCTCCTGGGATTGTGAACGTGTGAAAGAGATCTGAGGCCCATCAGGCCATTAATGATGGAGGTTTGTTTGAGGTGAAAGATCCAAAAAGAAATCCAGAAAGACGATGATGTCCTTATATAAATAGAAATTGTGGATTCTTGCTTTATGGTGCCAGACGGTTTCCTGGCCTGGACCAGTGACTTCCTGGAGTCATGCTACCACAAGGTTGTGGTGTTGGATAGAGATGCAATGGTGGTTTCCTCTTGCTTCCAGTTAAGATATGAAAGTTGGAACTCCTCTCATCTCCCTATCGAGGAATGGACACGTTTCCTTAAAAGTTATTTACGTCAGGGACCCAGTAGTAATCAGTGGAGCACTGTGACAGCCATGTGTAACCTTAGCATCACGCAGCCTTGACTGCGGTGAATGTTTGTTATCCAGTCCGATCTTTTACTAATGCCATGTATTGGTTTGGAATTAGCTGAGTGCACTGTATATTGTTTTAAATAACATACATGCTCCGACAATAAACCTCCTGTCCAGTCATCTTTGAAATGGAAACAATGAGCACCTGTGACAAATCACCTCAGTGTTTGGACGACAAAATGATTCAAGACGCACAGAGATGGAGCTCAGATACTGTGTGTGGTGGGTGACCCTTTCACATAACCAGGACCCTGGCTGTGCTGGACCATATAAATGTGTTTTAATGTTGGAGAGCCCTGCAGTAAAAATGGCCTTGGGTTTAAATCACAGTAATGGACGTAAACGTGACAGTCAGAGGATAGAAAAATGAAACCATCCGCCTTCGTAATCCCATAACCATTACTAGGATTGCAACGAAAACTGAATGGATGCACATTTCGATGGAGGAAAGGGGGGAAAACACAGGACTTATTTCATACCGTGTTGTTTGAAACTGACAATTCGACCCCCCTCAGATGTCTTGCCTGAGTAATTATCTGTGTTAGAAGTGGGGTAGGAAAATTGTCTCATAGGTCATGTGTGTTTGACCTATAGAAACTGTTATTGGCCACAGGTTTTGAATTAGCTACACATGTGGGTAAGAAACAGTACCCATGGTGGAGCTCTCATCAAAACTCCCACTGTCAGCAAAACCAGACGATGAGAGAGAGAGAGAGAGACCACAAATAGGTCATTACTTTATGTGAACTGTTTTTTAAGATAATTCCACCATGAGCAGTTTTATTAAATGTTGATAAGAAGTGGTTGATGATTCATGCCCAAAAAAGAAGCAGAAGCCTCTTGGCTGCCACCTATTGACTGGTTGCATTTATTTAGATACTTTATTTTTCATTAGAGCAAAACATGGGGCATAAACTTTGCTGAAGCAAAGCACATTATCACATATTATCATTATATTTCATTATTACTTCAAAAATGGATTCTTACAATTTAGTTAGTTTCGTCACTCCAGCATATGTTTAGGAATTGTTTATTTAAGCATGATTTGAAAACATATTTGACACCATGAAAAAGGGTCAAATGTCAGGATTGACAAATGGGACTGACTGGGATGGTTGAACTTCCAAATTCCAAAAGAGTAATCCATGCAATTTAGTCTATGGTAGACGGCAACAAACAAAGAATGGCAAAATACGGTATATGGTATCAGATCTGAGTTGGGGGGCAATACTTTGACATCTTGTACCCAATCTAATAAACCTGCAACAATGCTGCCAGGTAACCTCTCCTGTTAATCATGTAAACAACAGTGATTAAGTATCAGACTCACACTGACTCTTCCCCATTTTCAATGTCCATGTGACAATGACAGCCCCTGCTACTCCGCTTCGCAGCCAGACGTGTATGTTACTTCCTGTTCATAAGAGGAATCTCTGAAAAAAGCCAGTAGCTAAACATACAGCAGTGTCCAGACATGCCTAAGATAGCTCCGAGTAGTTCTCCATTGTGAGCGCTCAAGTATGTGCCTGCGAGCACCTCAACTCTGACGAGGAGAAAAAGAAGAAGTGTGTACCACTAGTCCGTGTGTACTACACACTCACACCAGATGGGAGGATGGAAGTGACCGCGTCCATTCACAAACTGCACTCATTAACCGCAGACTTCTTCTTTTTAACGCCACTGACGACCATTAAAAGATATGGATATTAACCACGTCTGTGGCCGCAGTCGCCGCACCACCATGATGAACGTGGCGGAGTAACGAACCTGGATCAGCAGCGTCTGCAGCACAAATGAGTGTTTACAGCTATTAGACGCCGCCTGATTCATGTCCCAGCACATAGAAAAACGTAGAAAATAGATAATAACAGTGTAGTCAACGCGAGATGCCAGCGTGCTTATTTCCCCGGATATGTCAAACATGAATTATACGTTGTAGAGGAGAGGATTAACTGCAGCTTTGAGGGATGTGCTTGGGTTCGCAGCCTTGAATTCATACGAATCACAGAGATTCACCCACATTTTGTCACGCTTCTCTGCGTTTACATGTCTTGTTAGTGTCCGTGTCCACATTAGTGATCTGCCCCTTTTTCCAACTGGTACCAGTACCGCTGTCTAGACAAACAAATATGACAGGAGCGAGCCCACAGCTTGGAAAGCTTTAAATGTGATTATTTATACCTGTCAAGTTCTGGTCATCTTTTTTTCTGAAGTGTGTAAATCTTTTATGGAGACTTTTAAGAAAATGGTGGCTAAACATGCCAATGGCTTCTGAGCCAAACCGCTTGGTAGTAAACTGGCATTAATAACAGCAGTGAAAAACCCACCCCTGTCATTTATCATATCATCAGCGGCGTTTGCCTCCGAGGGAAAGATTTCCAGTCCCTTGACATTAATGCGCCAGAGAGAAGCAATTTACCTAGAACAGAAAATAAGGGACACTGTTATACTAGTTCTTGGCACATAAAGATAAAACAAAAAGCCTGAATGGACAGAAAGCAACGACATAAGGAAAAAAACAAAAAAAACAGCAACGTCTCAATCAGTGTAAATAAAAGCAGCATGTTCCTGTTTACCAAAGTGAGCCGTGATGATGATTTTCTGTGGAACACACGAGTGAGGAGAGGGCCGCTCATAAATCTGAGCGCGAGGCGTAGTGAGACTCTAATGCTCTCCACAGACATGTTGTGGCTGCTCAGTATGTGCTCTGTCACCGCGCCAGATGTAGTAGGATCATAAATTAGAATCGAACATTTCCAGAGGAGATTCAAAGTGAGGCCAACTTCTCGACACAACCGTGCAACCTGTTTGGAGCTGTGATGTTTCGCGGCTCGTCACATTGTGGATTCAAGTCCAAGTTCAATTCAACAAGTATACTGTGACTGTCTTGTGTTATGTCATTACTCATTTTCATTCATTCATGTACCAGAACTTGTAGCAAACACAACAACAAAGGTGCTATATACCAAATTCTCGATGTATGGTTTGTACCTCTAGGTCTATTTAAACTTTGTGGCTAATCTGAGCAGCACTAAACAATGTTAGCAGCATTCACAAGCATCTGTCTCATCCAAAGTCACTTACATCTCTGCTGATGTTTGATGGATTGTTGTTGAAGTAAATGGGAAAGCAACTACATCAGTCCAGCAATAGCCACTGTGGTGTAGAGAGGACTTAAGTTCATTTGGGTAAAATGGACCTAATAAATGTTAATTGACAAATGCCTGCAGCTTTTTAACTTCAAACTTAACTAAGTTGTTTTATAAAGAATAAAATACATAAAAATGAAAATAATTTCATTCAAGCTTGATGAAATTTAGAAAAATCGTCAATGTCGTTTGGAAAACTAAAATGTTGATAGAAAGTGAACAAAACTTGTGACTAGTAACTCAATGTTTTTCTTGGCAATCAGCTTCTCAGTATTCTTTAACGATCCAATTTGCATTTCATCTATTGGGGAAGTTACGTGTTGCAATACGCCTCATCTCATGTTTGTCTTCCCACCTTCTAACGCCAACCATAACCTTCAGTTATGATTTAAATACGCTCTTAATGACGAGGCATTATTTTTTTCGATTTCTGTTAACAGTGTTCACATCAGTGTTACAGATAAGACCTTTAAGTAAATCCTATCTGAAATCATGGCGGTAATGGAGTGAGGCCAAAGGATGAGGGGTTACTGTCAGAGAGTAAGTGCTCACCGTATGTACAGAAGCTCAAGCAGCACAATGAGGATGTTTCAGACCATCTGCAGTAACTTTCTTTATCAAATCAGTTCATTTCTTCTCAGTCAACACTGTTCGTGACAAAACATGAATTTTAATCTCTGTCAAGTTATAATGTGGCTCCTTCTACAAGTGCTGCTCTGTCCACCACCATAGGGCCTATCTTGGCAAGTCAACACTCTCAGTATGGATGTTCTTTAACATAAAATCCTTACCTCGTGCAGTCAAACCTTAGTGGGGATTTGAACCAAAGCCCGAACTGCTAAGAACGACGCTGCCAGACTTATGGACTGATCTTAAAGAAAAGGTAGAGCTATTCTACACACATACACATTGTGAGGCGTATCAGGTTTTCACATCATCTTTTCCAATGAAGCATCGAGTGCTGCCTGACTTGATGGCTGAGATGTTTGTCACCATGAAGATGGTCTTGACATTTGATGACAGACAGTGCAGCAAATGGTACTTTACTCAGTAGCACAGAATCCATCAAGATAAGCCTTCAGTCTGCCACTGAGCCGTTGCCCCACCACAGAGTCTTCAGCAACCAGTGCACCCCCCCAGTGCCAATCAGTGGTGCAGCTACTTTTCCCCCCATACCTCCTCTCTTTGCATCGTAATTCATCTCCCAAAGTACGTGATGCCGCTTTTTCATCTTTGACCTCACACGTGCTCGTTGGCCAAGCCACAGCTGACGCCGGAGAGCTACTGTAGGCAAAGAAAACAGAGCGTACTATTACTTTCCCCCCCATGCCGTCTGCGCGCGCTTGCCCCACAGCTCGCCTGCCCCCAAAAGGCCGTCTGCTTCTGATTATGTGTGATCATCCCCGGGCTTGCCAGCTACATTTCATACTCAGGGGAGTCATTTTTGGGTTTTTGCTCAAAAAACTTGGCCCTCATTCAAAAGGAGTTATATTGTAGCTTGTCTAAGCCGTCGTTAATTGCACTCATGGCAGCTACCAGCACTCAGTCATATTCCTCCTCTGTGAGTTATATGGAGGTTGTTTTTTTTTTTTACTCATTAGAATTTCCATATAGTGCCAGTGCTTGGTGAAAGATATGCATTCAGGAGGTACTCTCCCGTACATTAGACTGTTAATTTTAAAGGCATCAACAATCATAATGGGACAAATCATCGCAACTTCATTTATTAGTGCAAATTTACAGTGCCTGTTATTGTGCCAACTGCTTAAGTGTTCCCATTAAGTAATCTCTGCAGCTGGCAGCCAAGGACATGTGGCATTTGGGCGCTCAGCAATGTACATTACATTTCAGTAGTATATAAACACAATGGTTTACACAATACATCAACAACACCTTCAAGTGTTTTCACCTTTTTTGTCAGTTTGTTATGCCTTAAGATAACAATGTGGTCATACAGCGGGAACTATAACTTTTGATTTATGGTAATAGGAGTGCAATTAAGGAAATAAGCTGCAAAGGGAGCCTCTGTATTTTCCTTCAGCACAGGCAAAGCCCGGAGCCCCGTGTCCAGATTCACGGGGGATCAACTGATACAAACCGGTGGAAAGCAGAGATGAGGAACGCGGTGTGTTTGCACTGTCAGTGGTTCGGGGTGGTTATTTTGGGCGAAGCTGCGAAACCATATTTCCCTCAAACACGAGGAAAACACATCTGCAAATGATATTTCATAGAGCCTGATGTAAATCATAAGGGAATAGGTCGAATGTTGGAATAATGTTAACGATCATATAATAACACGAGTGCCAATGTTAACGAAAGAGGCCATTATAGTGATATCAGTGGATGTGCAGAAATACCAAACGTTGGTGTTTGTGTAAGAGGCAGCTCTCTTCCTCTCCCCCCTCCTCCTCCTCCTCCTCCTCCTCCTCCTCCTCTGCAGGGATGTCAAACGTCAGGGTCAGCTTCACTAAAGCATGGGGAAAATTACAATCACTGCATCCATCTTAAATATATTGGAAACATCGAACTGGAGTTATGGTCATATAACAGGCAAACTGACATCGGTCCTGGGATTTAGCAGCAGGTCTGAGGCTTACAACTCACTTATAGGAAAGTGAATGGAAGTACTATTAATACAAAATAAGCAATGTGTATAGTCATCTAATTATTTCTAAATAAAAAAAGTTAAACATTTTTTAAAGAAAAATAGAAATGATACATATACAGTATATAGCTAGTTGTAGCATTCAGTTTGCATAAGTGAAGCTCTTGGAATATAAATGAATTAATTGACAGCAGCTGTTCTAATCAATTTGAATGTAAACATTCAAAATGATGAAATGCTTCAATCTAAAAAGAGTGACGAAAGTTTTGTATCGGGGGTGATAATATACATCTATGATTAAAAAAACGTACTATGTAAAGTTTATAATGGTGACGTATATAGTCGAGCAGTTAAAAGAAAGTTAACTTTTGGGGTTGTGGCTCTCTCTCTCTCTCTCTCTCTCTCTCGCTCGCTCGCTCGCTCTCGCCTTCCATGCGCGCGCACGCCGGTTCGTGTGCGCGCGTGCACTTCGCACACCTACCAGGCAGCAACCCCTGAGACTACGTCCCACTGTGGTAGACACCATCAGGCGGTCCACGGAGCCGCAGGAGCCGGTCGCGTCATCCCTGGATGGGCGGCGCACAGACGGGAGGACGGAGGGTGTTTTCCAGCTTTAAAAGCACTGGAGCCGGCCCCTCTGACAAAACCACGCTGCGTCACCGACCTGGGGAGACTCTTGAAACCCTTCAGCGGGTCTGTGTTAGAGCCCGACTCTCTCACCTCACCCCACGCCCCACGCTACCTGTGCCGGCTCTCCGCCTCCCACTTAGCTGTCCGTCCCGGTACGTTCGGAGCGTACACTTTTTACGTAGCGTTTCTCTCCCAACTCCCGCTTCACTACGCAAACTATGCCTTTAGTTAGCGTCCAGTGACGTACGCCGAGTCTCATCAATCATCGCCGAAGGTGTCGCCTGGTTCGCAGCCTCACGAGCGGGGGAAGGAGCGCGTCGCTTGTTGAATGCAGGATACCGCCTTCTGCCTGGGCGCCGAGACCAAGTTGAGCTTCGGAGCAGAGGAGCGGAGACTCCAGTGTGTCACCTCTGTCACCGCCAACATGAAGTCCGCGGAGGAAGGTAAAAAGACCCTCGGCTCCACTGTTTACCTGCTCTGTTTACACGGGGCTCAAGTTCACTCGGGGCGTCTGTGCTGTCCTGCTGCTGTCTGAGTTGTGTTGTGAGTGCACTTCACGCAGACTGAGAGCGACCCCTGAGCATGACACTGCTGGAGATTATATCCTAATCAGTACTTGTATGAACTTTATTCACCACTTTGATTCTTTTTGCTTCAGAAGAAACGTGTATTTAGGGACTTCAGAGTGTCACTTTTATTATGCGTGTGCAGGATGTTCAAAGCTTGTTTATCTGTCATGCAGAGTAATGCTTGCAAACTTTGTTCATATCCTCCCTGAAGATTTTATAGTCAAGTTTTTTTTATTTAAATGACCATACATTCCATATTGGCTTTTTCAATAGAATCTTTTGTCTGTTGATAATGATTTAATAATTTGTTGAATCAATGTCACAGCATTATTAAACGAATTAACTCAATAACTTGAAATTATTCTTCCACCTGCAATTATACAAACTGGAATCATTTTTGACAAAATGCCAATCATTTATTTGATCAAAATTGCATTATTTGTATCTGACGAATTATCAATTATTAAGGAAATGTTTTGAATACTGCCTTAATAAGGTTTATTTTCAACACTACCAAAAAAAGTTAACAGCTTTCATTGTTTTCAGAAGGGGGGGGGTCACATCAGCAGTCACCCACTTTGCATCCTCACCATTTGTCTGCTGCTGTGCTTGCAGGAGTTGCTCACCATGTGTGGGGTGAAACTGTGCTCTCCTCTTTAAAAGATGCTTGTGCTGGATATGCATTTGTGTAATATTGAATTTGTTCGATTTCACCTTGCACTGGGGGTCAAGGGTCAAGGGTCAAGTGTAGATCAGGCCCCAGGAGTGCCTAAAAAGGTTTTTGCTTTACTAATCTGAGGCACTTGAGGATGGATGATGACTCAGCCGTTAAAAGGAAGCACATTTTTCAGGTCTTTAATTTAGCAGTCATGGAATCAAAATTTGATTTGTTCTGTCAGAAGCTGCTGACAGTCGTCATGTCTCGGGTCTTCCAGTGCTGAAGTAACTTTTTGTGGATTTTTAGAATTTAATTTTGCCTTTGAGGTTTCAGACCGATCACGCTGTGTTATTATTCATTTCAGTCCCTCTGTCCTAAGCCTTATAATTGGTAACAGACGTGAGTGAGAGGGAGAGAGAGAGAAAGAGAGAGAGAGAGAGAGAGAGAGAGAGAGAGAGAGAGATTTAAAGCTGTGATCTGAGAAGTGCTCAGAGAATCTGGATAGTGTGTTTGACATGAGGACATGCTGAACCACACACCACACGCAAATTCAACTCTACGCCGCGGGCTGCTGTATTATCACACATACTCTCTCTCACATACACACACACACACACAAAAACGCACGCACGCACGCACGCACATACACACGCACACGCACATGCACACACACACACACACACACACAAAAACAAAGACACATGCACGCACATACGCACACACACAGCACTGGTGTTTTGCCATAGTCAGCCATGCACAGTTTGTGGCCCCAGGGTTCTAAGTTCCACAGGCTGCAGATGACTTCTGTGGGCGACCCCCTATCTCTCCCTGAGGTCCCGTCAGTCTGAGCCCAGCCTCGACCACAATCCCCGTGGATAAACCCATCCATTCTTTAGTCACGCTGGTTTTGGTTGCGGTGAGGGAGAGAGTTTTGATCGTGATAGCATAATTGAGAAAAACGGTCCAGGATTGAATGAGCATGCTATAATCTGTGTGATCGTCAGTGTTTTCAAACAAACTCTGCTTACACAGCACTTTGGGCTCACTCCAAACAATCGCAGTTGTGTCGCCCTCACTGTAGCCACCGATATCTTTCTCCTTTTTTCTGTCTTATTTGTTTCACACCACAAATTATGATCTGGTATGATTTTTGTGAGCTCAGCAGACATGTGACCCTCATAAAAGCAAGAGTTTCAAGACAGTGCTGCACAAAGGAGTGACACACAGCCTCAATGTGTTAGACAAAGTGAAATGTGTTGCA
This sequence comes from Chascanopsetta lugubris, assembly GCA_016785325.1. Taxonomy (NCBI): domain Eukaryota; kingdom Metazoa; phylum Chordata; class Actinopteri; order Pleuronectiformes; family Bothidae; genus Chascanopsetta; species Chascanopsetta lugubris. The sequence goes on from JAFBJT010106554.1 coordinate 63,665, forward strand.
CAAATGTTCCAAAAAAAGCCCAACCAAACAAGACTGTAAGCAAATGCTGTCAGGCCTGAGGAGGTGTGTCACAGTGGGTGGAGTGGGCAGGAGATAATAATGATCTGTTCAGCACTAGATGAGGGTAAACCAAATGGGGGCCGCATCAGAGAAGACTGATGCAGCCACATCAAGTCTTAACATTGAATTACTTTACAGTAGATTTTAGTTTAAATTCAGAGCGACAGCACTGATGTCAAGAATATGCATCAGAGAGGTGTCTGTATTTTTGGATCATGAGGAAAATGTTGTGCTAAATGAATCTGCCATTTAGAATTACACTGGCAAACATTATGAATAATATGTTTATTGTGAAAGGTGTTTCATCCATGTTTTACTGACGCAGAGCGTCTTCGATGGGATTTCCCCTAAAATTCTAATCTGCTGGTTGTCCATAAAAAGATCGTAAACCTCATTGAACTTAGGGCTTTGAACTTGCACATTGGATAATCACCTCTGAAAATGGATTCTCATAAACTAATTTTAGACTGCATAGCCACATATTATGTGGTGTGTGACAGATTCATCATTTCATGTGATGCGCAGCGTTGTGGTTAACAAATATAGCTCAGTGCATCAAGGGGAATGCCCTTCACTGGGTTTCAGACTGAACGCAATTCATTCTGTGACCACTTTTACCCTCTCTGACATTATCAATAACAGCCGGACGAGAGGGTTACAACTGTTGACACAGCAGCCAGCTGCATCAAAGCGAACTGAAGTGGCTACCTGCCAGGATATACGTGTCTCCATTGACTGAGCCTTTGTGTCACTGCACTTGTCTGCCCTGCGATTTACTAGTGTGCTCACTTGCGGGCGCACTTTGTTTGTGTGTGTGCCACAGGCGCATCTGTGTGTAGCGCTGCAGCAAACTCTCTCCGTCTTAATCACAAGCTCATAGCAATGCGAGAGTGCTGTCAGTTTTCCACAGGGGAGGGCCTAATTCACTCAGTGAGTGATGCAATCAATCAGACAAAGCATCCATCAGCACTGCTGGAGGAATTCCTGTAGAGTACATATGACAGCAGGGTGTGCCAAATAGAGCCTCAGATGAACTGATCTAACAAACAGAGTGGTTGTGCAACTTTGCCACTGTACACAGTCGCCACATACAGTAACTGCTTTGAGATGATTGCTAAGCCTCTCCAGATGTTTATGAGGGAGTCGCTGTACGACATTGGTGGGAGTTGTGTAGGGGTTTTGTTCTAAAGTGTAATCACAGTTAATTACTACCATGATGGTAAGAGTAAAAATATACATCCTTTGTTTTTCAGATGCATACAGCTACACACCAAATGTCAGCCTGTCCCTTCCACTGGGCATGGGAAACCCCTGTCTGGCCACCCAGTACCACACTCTACAGTCCAGTCCAGTCATCTCAGTTTCCTCTTGCCACCAGACAGGCTACAGCCTCCAGAATGATAACCATGCCACATCAGGCTATTACCTGCCCCACAGCCTCAGACCCAATGGGGCTCCGGCCCTGGAGAGCCCCCGTATCGAGATCACTGCCTATAGCCAGTACCCCGAGGACGAAGTAGAGGAGAGCAGCAGTGAGGATCACATCATCAAACGAGGTGTCAACTCCATTGTCACACTGACGCTGCCCAATGCAGACGGCTACAGAGATCCCACCTGCCTCAGCCCTGCGAGCAGCATCTCCTCACGCAGCTGCAACTCCGAGGCATCTTCCTATGAGTCCGGCTTCTACAACTATGACAACTCCCCGCAGAATTCCCCCTGGCAGTCTCCGTGCGTTTCTCCCAAAGGCTCATCCATGCTCCTGTCCTGCCCACATGCCAGTGGTCCTGCAGGCTCCCCTCACAATTCACCGTCCAACTCCCCTCAGATAGGAGCTGTGGCCGAGGAAGGCTGGCCAGCTCAGCCTCGTGGCTCCCGACCCAACTCCCCTTCCTACAGCGGAGGTGGCGGAGGTAGCTGTGGAGGAGGTGGAATGGGGAAGAGAAAGTACAGCCTCAACGGTGCCCCCTACCGCCAGACGTCCTGCTCACCAAACCAATCACCCACTCCGTCTCCACATGGCTCCCCCAGGGTTAGCGTCACAGATGAAAACTGGCTCGCTAACACCAACCAGTACACCAACTCCGCCATCGTGGCAGCCATCAACGCTTTGACCACAGACGGAATGATAGACATATCCGAAGGAATCCCGATCAAGACACGGAAGACGATGTTGGATCACTCCATGAGCCTGAAAGTGGAGCCCGGTGGGGAGGAGCTGGGTCCTGACGGGGAGCTCTGCCATGAGGACTACCCCTCTCGGCTGCCCCTGAAGAAGGAGAACTACTGTGGCGGGTTCCTGGATGTGCCCCAGCACCCGTACTCCTGGTCCAAACCTAAGCCTTACCTCAGGTAGGTGGAGCCGTCCTGGCTTCTGCTGTGTCAATAAACTTTGTAGGGCTGTTACTGAAGCTAATTAAACATAATACAGGATAAGAGAGTCTGGACTGAGCCAGAGAATGTCAAACCAATCCTGCAGCTGTCATCTATGAGGAGACAATACAGCAAGTTTACTTATTTAAAATGATTATTAATTTCTAGTATTATATGATGGGAAACTATTTATTTCGAGACAATGCAAAGCAAAAAGAATTCATCCAGCTCTGCTCAATTGCGTTCTCAGAGTTAGTGTTATTTATTTATCGCGAGGACACAATTGTTTTAGTTTCTAAACTTCAAAGGCCATATCAAAAGGCAGAAATCCAAAAGTTGCATGCTTTTTACTTTCAGAGAAGTTCCCTTTGAAGATCAAACGTATTTCCTAAATCATATTTCACAGGGATGAGTTGCCCAGTTTGTGTGCCATTGTTGCTATAGCAATCGGCGCACAAACATAACTTGCCACACACACATTTTGTGCATGTGCTCGGCTATGTCATTGATTTCTCACTTTTGAGCAAGGTAAGCTTTTTCAGTTTCGATTGTGTCCCTCGTGGAATTCTTTTTTCAAGTCAATAACACTCTTTCCTGTCGGAAATCAAGTGTTTGATTAAGATAGTGAGCAACAGGAAGTGATGGTGACAGGCCTGGCTGAAGGGGAAGCAGTCTGCGGGTTAATCAGGCGGCTCACTGCTCTGGCCTGCCGCGCCATCAGCCCATCTCTTTCTGTGGGGCTAACGTGATGTCATGCACTGACTGGGCAGATAAAGCCCTACGGGGGGAAATCAGTTCGTTTTGGGTCAACAAACAGCCTGCGAGTTCCACAAAGATGCCAGAGATTGGTTTCAGTCGAGCCACCCTGCAGGTCAGGGGTCTGCGTTTACCAGGCATCCGGCGCAGAGAAATATTGTCTTGCACGTGTTTGTTTTGGTTTAGATATCACCACGGTGTTCACATGGGAAGTGGTGACTCTCTGTCTCCAGAACAATGATGCCAGCTGCAGCTCTGTGAAAAAATAATGCCCCACGTCAGGACATGCCTCTGACCTTATTCAACTGTTTTGTCTACAGCATTAACACGGCCATGTTTTATAATTTTACAGTTATCAATTTGGAAAGGATGATAATTGTATCAAAGGACAAGGTGATTGCCAGCTGGTGTGGGATTTGTTTTCGTACCCTAGAAATGTCTTTCCCCCTGTCACTTTCCTAACTCCCTGCATCTGCTCCCACCTGTCACACCATAATACAAAACACACCACTCTGACCAGGGAACATTCATCTCTCGTTTATTTTTCATAAAGAAAGACCACTTATTTTCACCAAGGCCCCAGGAATTACACACGTCAGCGGGTGACTTATAATGATTAGATTATAGACCATGATGAAATGGAGAAGGTTCAAGCTAGTTGCGTTACACTTAAGTGTCCTAATTTGAAGCTATTTTATTTCAACTTTGTTGTGAGTGAATAAACCATGGAAAAACGGCATCCTCGCAGATCCTGCATGGTCAAATCAAATGTCACAGGAATAGAATTGCATTAATTGGAAAATAAATGAAAAGACGTAACAGGACTACTCCTCTTCATGTTTTTTTCCGGAGACTGGAAATGCTGCTCTGGAAGAGCAGACTGGAAATGTAAAACAGAAATTGGAAATGAGTGTAATTCTGTCATGTACCATAAATCATTGGATGCTGAAAAGTTGGTGGATTGTCCCATGAAGCCTCTTACAAATACTCTGTTGTTTACCCAGCCCGTCCATGCCATCCCTGGACTGGCAGCTTCCATCCTGCTCCGGCCCATACAACCTACAGATTGAGGTGCAGCCTAAGTCCCACCACAGGGCCCACTACGAGACTGAAGGCAGCCGCGGGGCTGTGAAGGCGCTCTCTGGAGGGCACCCCGTAGTGCAGGTACGTCACATGCAACTGTTCAAATCTGTTTGACTTGATGCAGAATTGATGGCCTTCCAGACACAAAGTGAAGTTTGTCCTTACTGTCATTACATGTAACAAAGAGCTCTTACTTTTCCATATATTAAATGCAAAAATATGAACATTTTGTCCTCTAATTGCATGACAGCAGAAACTACTACTAAATGTCACAACAAGTAAGTATATGTATGAAATCCAATGTGTATTGCTGTATTGCAAACTTTTAGAACTGCTTGTCTAGATTTTTAAAAGCCCTCAAACCATAACTTTTAATGGCAGCATTGCAGAGTATCCAGACCTCACTCTGTGCCTTATGCTTGCGTACTGTGTTATTAATGTTCCCCGAGTCAATCTACTGCTGCTCTGAAGAGCAGCAGTGCATGCTGACTCAATTAGTATAGAGCAGGACCATCGCCTTTCACTATTGTACTTGGCCAACACTTAAAGAGCACACGTCAGTCCTGCCAGCAGCACCGCACAGAGCTCCTTTCTCCGCTGCACTGTCATCACGCTGCACTGACATCTTGGTTTACTCAAGGTGGGGATTAAGTGACGTGTGTGTCCTTAAGGCTTTGGGTCAATTTAGCCTTTAATGCACATAATTCAAACTAAAATGGCTCTAAAAAGGATGTTAGTGCCTTCCGCTGTTGTTCGCTTTGCAAATCAAAAATTTGTTGCATCATTCAAAGTTAACATGTATCCCAGGCCAGTATAAGAGTGTCTCTATTTGACATTTAGCATCAGATGCTGTTAGCGCCACACTGCTACAGTATTGTAAATAAATGTTGTCAGCACATCTTGGCCGGCTCAATGTTGAGCACACTCAACAGCTGTTGGCCAGGGTGGTGTGACAAAACAGGCCTGTCATTCTTCAGGTTTATTCTGTAAATACAGGTAATTATTCCTCTTCATTGCAAACCTTTGTGCATCAACACGCTGGTGAATCAACATTTTACCGCCACGCTGCCACGTGAGTCTGACTAGACTCAACACGCCATACACAGCTGCATGTGGCAGGTGAGGCTGGTTTTGATTTAGTTAATGCCACACTCGGACTCCGTCTGGGGGTGAGAGTGAAAAGTTACGAGTCAGCAATTCATGATGCCGTCCAGATTTTGACTGACGACTTGATGGGTTGTTTATTTGGTACCATTCGGGTGCAAATGTATTACTTTGGAAAGATGTTTTTCAAATCTTACACTGTATGTCAAGCAATTGCGAGTGATTAGTAGTCATTGGGAAAATATGATGACAGCTGCTTTAACACCCCCACCCCCCTTACCAACTGAACTGACTTATATTTTAGCCTTACTTGTTGGTGTGGAGAGATTTATGCCCTGTGCAGTCAATTTTGATATCTGGAGGGAAGCATAGCGGTTGGCAGAATAATAAATCTATATGGATTAGGCTGTTATTTGTACATGCCAGAGGCTAAAATATAGGGGAAGAGAATGTACTGTACCTTCAGCGGGATTTTACAGTCCGAGTAAAAGGTTTATCATATATCTTAGTGTTTTACACACTTAATCACCATCTCAATCTTCACTGAGGAGTAGTGTGAATTTGTGTTGTTGTAATCTAAGAGGATAGGGCACACTGTGGTCCCCAGTGCCCTCTGGTAATGAGTGGCAGGCAGTGGATGGGTGGATGCAGTCAAGGAGAAAGAGTCAATAATGACATGAGGGCATGGGTGTAGGAAGCAGCTATGGAAGTGTGTGTATGTGTGTGTGCACACTTATGACTGAACTGAATAGAGAGAGAGAGAGAGAGAGAGAGAGAGAGAGAGAGAGAGAGAAGGGGCAATGGGAGTCAGCAGGCAGCTGGGGCTCAGCTCAGCTGCCCCTGGAGATGAGCTGTATCCTGCTGATTAGGGCCTGTGTGGCCCTGAGGTTGACTGAGCATGGCTGTGCTGGGGCTGTTGTGGTGGGGGTGGCAGTGGCTGGATAGGAGTCAGAATCCCAGCGCCCATCGGACACCACCTCCCCTCTCCACGCACCAGTGCCTCCTCGCCTCCCCGGGGGGCCTGAGGATGTCGCACCCTGTGAACCATCCATCCTTCAACCAGCTCCCCAACCCAGAGCAGTAGGCCCTCCCAGTTAAAACTCAGTCATCCACAGCTCCATTGTTTTTTTGGCTCATGGATGATCAGACACACGTGCAATGAGTGATGGTGACATGTGTGTTGGAAAGCAGCTCTAGATGAAGATGAAAAACATGTCGGGATACATTGTTTCTTTTGCTGCCGTGTGCCGCAGAGGGAGCGCAATGGCCAAAAAACCAAAACACTCATTCACTGCTGTTGTTTTACTACTCAGTAACAAGTGGAGGTGTTTTCCTGATGTGCACACAGGAAAGTTTGGCATCGTTAGGGTCTGACATCATCCCAGGCTGCTGTAGAGCAACCACAACATATTCAGTGTAAGATGGAGAGCTTGTGGGATTCCTGCATGGGGAGAATCCAGTGTCAAAACTGCAGCCACGAACCAGTCAAAACCTCTAGATTATGGGTTACCTCGACTCATTACCTCTCTGCTGCCTGCACCGGCTCTCCACACTTCCTGTTCCAAATCTCATTCATTTATTCTGGACCCGTACGCCATCCCACTGTCCCTTCCGCCACATCCGCAGCCTTTCAACTTCCCAGCACACGATTGGGCCATATCTTGACCCCCGTGACTGCTTTTCCACTTTATTTACTGCAGCTGACCACAGAGCCATTAAGTGGATCTCGGGTCCTCCATCGGCCCCCATCACCCCGTTCCAGACGCTCCCCTCTCTCACCGCAGCTATGCTGAAATGTCTACAGAATGATTATCGTAGCGGTGCTCAGGAAACCCAACAACCTGGTCTAACTTCACTCAGAATACTGCAGTGACAGTGATTGATGTTTTTTTCCAGAGGAGAACGGTAGGGGGGTGGAATGATGTTGTGCCGATCTATTTTCATTGAAAATATTGTGACCGACGATGTGACCTGGCCCCAATCAAAAACGTGGGATCAGTTGAAGATGTTGCAGAGGCTCTCAGGTTTTAAATCAAACAGGAAACACACGGACATCCGCCATACCCATGGTAACAGCAGACAACAACACCTGTGGCATATTAAACTCATCCCAGAGCACTCATTGCTGTCCTGCATATGGCTAGTTCATATAGGATAATTACTGGCCTATAGGGTCCCCCCTCACACATTCACGAACTCTCTCACCCACTCTCTCATTAAGTCTAAAGGAGCAACAGACACAGTGTAATTTCAGCAGGATGTGGCCATCAACCTTATGAACGTGTGCGTGACTTAACACACTTCTCCGTGCCTCCGCGACTTCATGTGATGCACATCAAGTTTGTAGTATATTTCTGCTACAGGGACATGAAAGACTTCGACAAACATGTGCTACGTTCTCCGCATGTGCAGTTTCACCTTGGGATCCGGTCCTCACTGGCGCACCAAGAAAACCCTAAGATCTAAAGTGCCCTATACTGTAGCTACTAATTGCTCATTAAATCTACTGCTGCTTCTTGTTTGATATTGTAAATGCTCAGTGTACCCTGTAGTGCTCCTGCAGCTTAGTCAGGGCTATTATTCATTACTCATAGGGATATTTATATGCCACTCTTAAACTGTGGTTCTTCTTCCGCGGGGCTTCCCTTGCACTGGTAGCTACCACTAATTACTAGTTAATAATAAGTGGAAAAAATGGAGCGAAATGTGCATCGTTTTCACTGGTTTGAGGTGATAACCAAGGAGCCCACAAATGTATGAGGTAAGGCACTGGTGGTAGTTGTGATTTAGGGGGCACAGCAGTTGTTGATGCTCAGATTCTCTGTAGGTTTTCTTGGTATTTCTTATGGCACGCTGCAATATATGTGATTTTGACCCTCACTGGTCTAGACATAGGGTAGTGCTTGAAACTATGCCCTCAATGACATAACACTAAAGTGCTCGATTCAACAAAAACTTTGTGGGATATAGTTTTTCAGTTGCTTATAAAAGGAGCAGC
>JAFBJT010106554.1:74679-88354 GCA_016785325.1 Chascanopsetta lugubris
TGGTGAGGGTGGGGCGGTGGAGAGCTGGGGGGGGAGCAGGGGAGGGGGGGGGGGGGGGGGGGAGAGGGAGAGGGAGAGGGAGAGAGAGAGGGAGAGTGAGTGGGTGGGTGAATGAGTGAGTTGGGGAGGGTGGGAGTAAGGGGGGGGAGAGGTAGAGTGAGTGAGTAGCAGTGACAGAGAGGGAGAACAGGGTAGAGAGTGACAGAGAGAGAATGAATGAGTGAGTTAGTGAGAGAGGGAAGGAGAGTGAATGAATGAGTAAAACAGAGAGAGCGAGATAGAGGGGGAGAGAACGATAAAGAGCGAGTAACGGAGAGAGAGAGAGAGAGAGAGAGAGAGAGAGAGAGAGAGAGAGAGAGAGAGAGAGAGAGAGAGAGAGGATCAGGTTGTACTGCAGGGGTACCAGGGGCAATAAACTGAGGAGTGGACGTGCCCCCTATCTCCTCCTCCTCTGCAGTGCACTTGCAGCTGAGCTGCTCTCCCGACAGGACGCTCTCCTCCTCCTCCTCCTCCTCCTCCTCCTCCTCCTCCTCCCCCCTCCCCCCCCCCCTTTCCTCCTCTTCCTCTCTGTGTGTTACTGTTGAAGAGGGGGGCGCGTGCGCACCAGCGGTCGCATCGTGCGCTCCTGAGGGTCCCGGGGCTGACGCGTGACGTCGCGGACTCATTGATAAAAAAAAAAACACAAAAAAAAAAAATAAATAAATAAAATAATACTCACAGGGATTAGAATAAGCTCTCCTGCCGAACGGCTCCCCCCCCCCCCCCCCCCCCCCCCCCCCCCCCCCCCCCCCCCGCCTGACCCTGTTCACGGCCGAGGAGGAGGTCTTCGCCTCCTCCTCCTCTTCATCCCCCTCCACCCCCTCCCCCTCCCCCTCCCCCTCCTCCTCATAGCGCTGCCTTCTCTCTGCACATGATCTGTTTATGTGACTCCAGCAGGCGACGCAGGATGACTACTACCTTACCTCTGGTGATTCTGTGCGCTCTGGTGAGTAACTCTGACTCTCGCTGCTGCTGCTCACGAGCTTTTACGCACTTTGGAACAATTCTACGCGCTAGCCCTTTAATATTCCCGCCGCTGCTACATCCCTAGAATAATCCTGCTGGGACTTTATGATGGACTTTTTTTTCCTGACTCAAATCTGACACTTCTTGGTGCCATTTTCTGTGTTGTTGTTGTTGTTGCTGTGCTGTTCACCCTATATACCCCCCCACCCCCCTCCCCCCCCCCCCATTTGGACCTGCGTGCTGTTTGTCTCTAGCTAAACATGCAGGTGCTGCCAAACAGCATAATGATGAGTCTCTATCATGCCTCCTATCATTTCCCCTCCAGCTTTGCGCGCACACACATGCCCGCACACTCACTCTCGCAACCCCCCCCACCCCCCACCCCCCATCTTCTGCTTTTCATCTTCGGAAGGAAAGTTGGAGACAAGCTGCGCCGCTGTTGAGTGACACGGTGGAGAAACTGAGCGTTTGGGTGCATCCGGCACGTCCGCGCGCACTGTGCGCAATGGCACCGGCGCCAGGAGAAACCGAGGGATGCGCAAAAGTGACAGAGGCTAAAAAAAAAAAAAACAGGAGATGGAGACGGTGTTAAGGATTATGGAGAAAGTGAATAATAGGGAATACTGGCTGGAGTTGAAGTGCGCGCACATCCTCCTGCCCGTGCGCCCTGATGCTGGTATGTGGCCACAGCAGCTGCTCTAATTGGGCTGCGAAGCTCAGTCGTCATGTGCGCAGCCTTGGATGAGAGAGAGAGAGAGAGAGAGAAAGAGAGAGAGAGAGAGAGAGAGAGGGGGGGGCGCACACTCTGTTATGACAGCTGGCGCTGCGTGGCGGCGGTGGGTTGCACTAGAATTAAATTTAGAAATAAACTCTCCAATTGACCGTGAAATTGGAGGAGCGGCGCAAAAACAACCCGCTGGGTCATGGTGCGTGTTTCCTGGTGATGGTGCATCAAATCCTCGCCCACGTCAGGCGGTGCCATGAACCTGGATGGATGTGAGTGACAATCCGGGGGAGGTGTCTGGTGCAGAGGGAACTCCTCTGGGGGTCTGAGGCTGGGCTGCGTCCAGAACATGTCCGTCTCCCCGCATCATGCATAACCAGATGTTTTGTGCAGACGAGGACGTTGGAGGGACGAGGAGGAAGAGAAATGCAAAACGTGGACGGAGAGAAAGGGTGGAATATTGAGCTGTAGGATGAGAGAGGGGGAGAGGGAGGGAGGGAGGGAGAGAGAGAGAGAGAGAGAGAGAGAGAGAGAGAGAGAGAGGGGAGGGAGGGAGGCTGGTGGCTGCTCAGTGCCTCTGATTGTGAATGAAAGCAGGGACCAATGAGAGGAGAGGGTGAGAGAGGAGAGGGAGGGAGAGAGAGAGTGACAGAAAAGTTTGAATTGATGCCTCAGCAAATGTGAATTAAGTGGAGAGAAGCTTTTTGCTCGTTATGTGAAAAAAAAGCCACAGGACATGAAAGTGATTCAGTATAATGGTTTTCTTTGTTCTACACGGATTCCTTTTATTTGAGATTGTTGCACCCCACCCACACACACACACACACTCAACACAACACACACACAAAGCCTCTTCTTTTGCCATGGAGGCTGCATGGCATTCACATCAGAGAGCGCAGAGACGGAAAGCCGAGGTCTTCACTGATAAGAAATCCACAGAGGAACCAACTGTACACGTGATCAACGGAAGCACATCATCAAACGTGAGCTGTTCAATGGTACAATGTCACCCAGCCGATCTGTGGCAGAGTGTTTTGGACTCCTGATTCACTTCACACAAACACGGAGGAGCCGTAACACGTGAACGCCGTCACATCCGCGTGGAGGATGTGCCGTCCACTGCAGGTGCAGATCCTGCGGAGGCCCAGGAGCCGAGCCGGCACCAGAAAACAGATTAGAGTGAGATGAACCGGTTTGGTCACAGACTCCTGCAGCTGGTGCGAGAGTGTCTGTCACCTGTGGTTTAGTGTTTGGCTTTGTGATGGACAACGTGAATTCAACTGTCAAGAGCAGCCAGCGCCGACTGCGTCGTCGTATTGTACACGGCACGAGAAGGTGATCCTCGACCGTCCTCGGAGATTTAAGATCTCGACGGAGCGATGGGAGCCGGGCAGCTCCTTGGGTTTGAGGGTTAAAGGTGCGGTGTGCACGATGCGGTGACATCTAGAGGTGAAGCTGCGCGGTGTATCCACCACCTCACCCTCACCCTTGCGAGCACGCGGGGGGGAAACCCGTGGGAGCACTTCAGTCGTCATCCAAACTCCAAAAGATGTTTAGTATCAGGAGCAGCTCCTCGTGCTAATCTACACAGACGGGCTCATTGAAGGGTAATGATACATCTCCATGACTGTACATGGAAGTGACAAATATGACCCCAATCTTACACAGTGCACCTTTACAGTTATATCGAATCATCCAAATCAGAGTTAACATTTTGAGGGAAGTGCAAAGGGATAGGGGTACAAGCATGTGTGTGTGTGTGTGTGTGTGTGTGTGTGTGTGTGTGTGTGTGTGTGTAGACATTCACGGCTCCTGTCACCTGCAGACAGTAACCAGGACAGACACGTGTGTAATGTGCCGCACACATGATGGGATGGCGACTGCCTGGACTGGACCACGTTTGTAAATGTGCCATATTGGAGGCGATGTGCCTGTAGGGCTGCAGAACTATGAGGGCAATGTATCTGACTGCTCGCTTCAGTGTGTCTAATCGCCTATAGGTGGCGACAGCATGATTTATGAAGAGTCCCGATCGCGGCTGGGCCTCAAGTAATAGGCCGGACACGTGGTAATGATTTCCATCACTTCGCTTTCCCGCACATGGCCACGTCATGGCGCACCGAGCGCGGCGGCACGTGTGCGCGGACGACCCGAGAGCCGCCCCTAACGTGTTTTCCCTGTGCTGCCAGGTGGCGATGGCGGCGGCGTCCAAGACGGAGCGGGCGGTGCTGCTGGTGCCCTGCGACTCCGGCCGGTACACCAGCGATGGGGAGTGCTGCTTGGAGTGTCCGCCCGGAGAGGGCGTGGTGAGGGAATGTGGCGCGACGCAGACCCAGTGCTCCCAGTGCCTGGACAGTGAGTGGATACTTTATTGCCCTCATCTCTCTCTCTCTCTCTCTCTCTCTCTCTCTCTCTCTCTCTCGCTCTCTCTCTCTCACACACACACACACACACTTAATGTCAGCTGCTGTCAACTCTGCTCTAATCCCACCGAAGATCCAACGAATGGCTCGTTAGAGTGATCCGCACTTTAGTCTAAGGACAACATGATCTCATTTAGCTCGAGGTGTGTGAGAAAAATAATGGTAACATTTCTCAGATATCCGGTAAATAGTGAAAGGTTCGTCTGTTTCGACTTCATACCACAACCATCTGTCAGTGATAGACACCACATATGGGTGACTAGGTTGTGACAAATCCCCTTGGATCATCCTCTAAATATTACAACTGAACAGTTGAATGACAAGTCTGATCTAAAATCATGGATTCACAGTCATTTTTCTCATTGTGACAATGGAGAGATATGGGGGATAGAAGGCTGCACACGCTAAACAGTGCCACAAGGGGTGACAGTGAGTCATGGTGATGAAAGGAACTGCAAGAAAAACGGCTTTATACCTGTGATGCAACCCAATGAGCCTCTTTCTTATGAGTGGGACATCTGGACACCCATACTTATTTGATTTGGAATCATTCTCTAAACTAGGAGGAGCATTTTGTTTTATCTTTGTTGGATATTCTCTTATAATTGAAGTTTTTGCTGCCCCCCCCCCCTCCCTCAAAGAATTGTAAAATTACATTAAACACTCAGACCTCAACGCGGTCAACTTTCATCCTCCTTACAATGTGGTTCCAACCAAATCTGTTCAACGTGTGGTCAAAACATGTTCCGTATTTCAGCGATCTAGGGGGAACTGGCCCTTTAATAGATCAGACAAGCAACTTTTCACACCACGGCGCTAAAGCATGACACGGCAGAAATTCCGTTTCCTGGGATTTGTCATCACAGCCCTACAGTGATTAAATAAAACCTGGCAACGATCAAAACACGTGCGCGAGCTGTTGCGCAGCTGCAAAACTCCACGTCCTCTCACCAACCCATGCGAAGTTCATGCTCTTTTATCATCAACGCTCGCGCGTCCACCGTCACTGTCTTTGTAAATGGCGGCACAGGCAATGAATTCCAAACAGCGCCGGAGCCAAAGCAAACTTTGAATGTCGGCTTCGCTCATTCAGATGACGCGTCTGCTTCTCATTTATCGGCCGTCCCGAGAATTAATGCAGGAATCCACATGTTTAATGCTTGTAAGTGACTCCAAATGTGGTCACACGCAGCTCCACCAAGACTGTGAACCATTAGCCCTCGCTCGGCGCAGCCGAGAGAGAGAGAGAGAGAGAGAGAGAGAGAGAGAGAGAGAGAGAGAGAGAGAGAGAGAGAGAGAGAGAGGATGCTCCAGACACATTGCGTTCCTCTCTCCATCCCATTCCTACAGCTCTTCTTGCCCTTTAAGACTCTGGTCTGTAAGTTTGTCAGGGTGAACGTCAAAGTATAGGTCAGCGCCGTCAGTGCGCGCAGCTACGGAGGAGCAGCAGCAGCAGCAGCGGCAGCAGCAGCAGCAGCAGCGGCGGCAGCAGCAGCAGCAGCAGCAGCAGCAGCAGCAGCAGCAGCGGCGGCAGCAGCAGCAGCAGCAGCAGCAGCAGCAAGACAAATGTGTCACACCTGCTGGATTGAGGCTCTGCAGGAACGAGACGCTTTCTTTCATCTGGCATGTTTGAGGCAGAAATCCAGAGTGAGCAGCTTTAAATCATGTCACCGGAGGGAACGCATCGTTGTTTTGCATTAACTTATCACAAAACCATACATTCACCACTTCATCTCCTTTTGCCTTCAGATCCGCCGTGATGCCTCAAGGCACTGACTCAACAAGAAACACATCTCAAGAGATTTCATCCATATTGACTTGACAGCCGACACAGGTTTTTCCGCATTTGGAACTTCCTGTTCCAGCATTAGATTGAAGCGACACGACTGCGGAAGTGACGTCAACGTCGCTCCATTTGGTGATTCCGTGCAATTTGTTGCCTCGCTCTTCGGTTCGTAGCTGGTCGGTGTGGCACCTGTGGTGTGGTTTTCTGTTGCTGTTCCAAATCTGCTGCAAGGCATCGCTCCCCTCTGTTGTAACAACTGAGTTGCCATGACTATTCTGTCCGCTTGATCACAAGAAAACATTCTCGCCTAAATGCAGGGAGTTGCTGTCATGTGATTGGCTGCTCAGATATTTGCTTTAATGAGCAGTCAACGGATGGGAGTGGGAGTCTGAACACCAGAGCATCTCTGCTCTTTGATGTTCTGGAGAAATGCTTGTTGTCTAACGTTGTCTAAAAATCTTCTTTGACTCTAACAGGAGTTGCAAAGCTCTTTGCACAACACATGCTCTTCTCTCTGTTCTGTTCTATTACTTATATATTATCCTTCGCATCGTGGACGCTGCAGCAGCAAAGTGTGTGTGTGGGGGGTGGGGGGGTGTGTGTGTGGGGGGGGGGGCAGGGAGCCAGTGCGTGACATTGATGCTGGACAACAAACTTCATGTCACATAAACCCACTCTGTCAAACAATCAACTTTTGCAGCGGTAGAGGCGTGAAATTGACAAATACAAAAAAAAAGATAAACGAGTCAGGGCTAAAAATAAAAGTGGAATAAAGCAAAGTCAAGACAAAGCTCCAAAAAAAAAACAAAAAAATCAAAATCCCATCACAGCGTCAGGAGGAGAGAGTGTGAGCGAAGTAATGAATTGCCATCGTTAAATAAAAAGGATGTGATCAACTGGAGCAGGAAATTGGTTGAATGGAGTTTGGAGTGTGTAGAGAAAACACGGCTTTATGAATGAATGAATGGACTTAGCGTCGTGAGGAATTCGTCCAACACGTTATTTTATTTACAACACGGTAAATATCTCTTTTTTTCCCCTATCATGTGGGATGTCCATTCATTCATTCACTCACTCGCCCCCTTCTCCACAACAGCAAATCCCTCATCGTGTCTCCTCTCTTCTCCATCCTGCACTCGCTACTCTCTCTCTCTCTCTGTCTCTCTCTCTCCCTCTCTCTCTCTCTCTCTCTCTCTCTCTCCGCTCCCTCCCCCCTCCTCCTCCTCACTGTTGCTATGACTCATCGTCTGTATTAGCAGATAAAATGGTATTAGGGAGCCTGGCACCAAAGGGCAAGATCTGCTCATTCATCATGCATACTGTTACATCAAAGCAGCTTTACTCATTTGATCTGGCTAATTAAAGCGCATTAAAGAAATATTGAAAAACCTATTGTGCCTGAAACAGTGAGTGACTGTGGACGGGTGAAACAATTATGGAGGTGTAAAAAAAAACAAAACATAAATCGTCTAGGGAAGATGTTTGGACGCCGCAAGGTGCCAAGAAAGCTTCAGCGCAGGGCGGCATTGATTCTGCCGGAGGTGAGAGAGACGCTGCTGTTCCGAAAAGAGTTTCTCCCGTTCCCTTGTTTAATGATGGAGGTGGAAACAACTACACCCATATATATATATACTGCGTGCTTCTCCTTTTGAGGTCGTGTCTGAATCCAACCACTCATGACAGCGAACGCAGAAGAGAAAAACGTTCGCCGTTACTCGCTGCATTT
Source organism: Chascanopsetta lugubris (assembly GCA_016785325.1). NCBI lineage: Eukaryota > Metazoa > Chordata > Actinopteri > Pleuronectiformes > Bothidae > Chascanopsetta > Chascanopsetta lugubris. The sequence continues at coordinate 82,344 of JAFBJT010106554.1, forward strand.
TCTCTGGAGCTGTAATTATGGCGTTGTCAAGGGATCATGAAATATATCAGCAATTACGTTGCTAATTGGAGATAAGACAATCCATTTTGAATATCTCATTTTCACTTGGTATTAAAGGTGCAGTGTGTTTGAAGATTTGGGTCATTTTTGTCACTTCTATTGGTAGGAAAAACAGTACAACACAATTACAAACATTTGTATCATCACCTCAGTCTATTTCTTGCTCCCATTACCCTTCAATGAGCTCATGAATGTATCTTCACATCTGGTCCTCTCTTTGGGGGCGCCATGTTTTTACAGGAGCCCAGAGTGGGCCTGCAAAACATCTTTTGAGCTTTAATGACAACTGCAGACTACGGAAGGGTGAGGCGATGGATACAGCAATTGCACCACTAGATGTCACTGAATATTACACTCTGCACCTTCACAGGTATAACATGTATTACTCTGTTAGTCGTTTGACGGTATTTCACACATCGCATTGAAACTATTTGCCCCGTGTGCGCTGTGTAAAAACATTAGGGCGCCACTAGGAAAAGGGACATTCACAATCGAGTGGAATGAATGGTGATTAGTGAATGACGCAGCCGTAATCACATCATTTCCGTTACACAACATCTGCATTAGTGTCACATGGCAGAAGCAGCTGGCTTTGTTGAAGTTTGGGAATTCCAGTGCCGAGCGCGACGCTTGGAGTTGGTAATGCAGCCACATGCTCTTTCTCTTCCTGACTTTTCCATCTTCGCATCGGTCACCCACTCGACCGAGAGCGGTAAAGCTAACGCAGCCATTTTCAGACACGACACCAGTCTCATTTTTCACTATATGAAGAAGCAAACAGCAGGAGGTTTCCAGTTCAAAGGCTCACACAACAACGCAGAAAGCTCCAGAGCGGTCAGGTCATGCAGTGCGCAGGAGGCAGGATGTAAACTGTTGGTTACGCTGGCGAGAGCACACTGTGATACACGGCACACTGACACAGGTGCGGGCGCTTTTCACCAAAAGCCTGTTGACATCTGCGACGATGCCTTTCATCCCGGGATCTTTGTTTTATCTTCATATTTTTCACGTGGTAGAAATGTCACTCACTTGGCAGCCAGAGGATCGTAGGAACTCATCCGCACAGTCTTTGCTCGAGGGCATCAGAAAGTAGTTCTCAACTGCTCTGGGTTCGGGACCCACCATCACTCATCAGTGACGAGCCGTGACCCAAATGGAGGAACATTTTTCACTTCTCAAGCATCATAAATGAGAAAAAGCTGAGTTTGTACCTCAGAGTACAGAGTATCACAGCATGCCAACACAACAGCACGAGTTTAACGATAAACAAAATGATTCCAGAGACGGAAATCCTCTCCTTTACACTCAATAAACTGCTTTTTAAATCAGAAACCCAAAAGTGTATCTGAGGGGCACATGGTGATACAACGTGCACACTCTTTTGTCCTCGGTGTAATGAAAACCCATCGTTTATGGAGTCAGTGTCGCCAGTGTCCCTCATATGCATACGAATCCAATTTCAAAATAAGAGCACAGGATTTTTCCCCTTAACGTTTGTTTCCCAGTCAAAGGGCCGCAAACCCACCGAAAACTCTCTTTTGGGTCGCGACCCACCAGTTGAGAATCCCTGCGTTCGATGACTCCGGATGAGCTCGAAGCATTGATCAGCCCTCAGTTCATGAATGAAAGCGGCTTTGCCAAGTCCACCTCAGCATCGCGTGCCTTTGACTTTTCTCCATTGATCTGACGCATTGGCTTCGACGGACTGCAGGGTAAACACCCCGCTGCCCCGTCTACAAGAGCTGGTAGTTTCACGTGGGTTGTCATGGTGTGTAAATAACAGGCCTCAAACACGTCCACGGAGAGACCGAAGGAAAAAAAAAGGACAGACAATGCAAAGCTCCACGCCGACCACTCCCGTCAGTCTAGAAATGTAGAATTAAAAGACACAGATAATGACTCGTGCTGAGTTTGTTTTCATTGGGGCTGCTCCTTTCGTCTCAGTGGAAACAAATATTTTTTTTATTTTCTTTGTGACGTATTAGAGCCACAGGATCCCGCGCGCCCTGCGGGCAGAGCCGCCCTTTTACGTCCTCGCCCACATGTGGAGAATGTGGTGGCTCCTCTGATGACAGCCCCCCCCCCCCCCCGCCCCCACATGTGTATTCATCGTCATAATTAGTGCTTTACGTGCAGCAGCCCTTCTATAAAATCCCTCTCTCTGTAATTGTGGAACGACTGCTCTCGATGACACAGTCGGACCACGCTGTTACTCTCAGTCACCTGTGGAGGAGCCACTCCTCTTTTCGTGCTTTTCATGCCCCGATTTAGCATCTTGGTAATGGAAAGCACGGCGGCTGACGGCAATATCCCATCTGGCTCGCGCACATCGACATGCAGGTGCCACTTAAGTCAGCGTCACCTCTGATGCGCGAGCCGGCCGAGTGACTGAAGCTCCCGCCCCCGACCACAAACCTCTCCCCTCTCAAAGTGGCTCAGATCCTTTTGTCTTCCGACGTCGGAATCAGTGGCACCTGCTCAGCATTTTGAGACGGGCCAATCGGGAACAATGTGATGTTGGCCGCTTGGCCTCACAGTCTCCGCGTGGATGCATCTGCGTCATAGGCTGAATGTAAATGTGGACGCAGTGTCCGTGAGCTCACCCGTTGGTTTCTGCAGAATGCTTTAGAAGCCAATTGCGGGCGAGTCACTCGTCACCATCTTGCCCATGACGAACTCCTCCTTCTTCCTGGTTCGTCCAAAAACGGGCAAAGAGGCGGAGCGCAGGCAGAGGTGGGGCTGAGCCCATGGAGCCGTGGAATCAGCAACAAAACGTCCATAAAATGTCTGAGTGACGGTAGACTGTAGTTTGCACCAGGCTTTAAACATGTTCAATTCACCTCTAAAGTCGGCCATTTTCACACGGGAGTCTATGGGGATTGCCTCTAGTGGTCACCTTGTGAACCGCAAGTGTGCGTCATCCGTATATATATGCACTGGAGGTTGCCCCTGGATCTGTATTCATCATGCCTCTCCATTCATTTATTCATGTCTTTCCTTGAAACAGTTGCGTCTGTATCTCGTTTTGTAAAGGGAGAAAAATATAAATACACTCAGCTCAAACACCCTGGAGGTTTTTGTCGCATTTTCCTCGGTTTCCGTATTGTTTTCGTTTCACTAGATAAAAGGGCACGCACTCTCAAATAGGGTTGAGTGGGTTGGGCATGGATGTTAAGATGCTGGAACACTGACCTCACCTGAAAAAAACCCAAAAGCATTGAATACATTTTCTAAAGTGCAGAAATGAATAATTGAAGGGAAAACACATCCATTTCCTGTGTCATGGTAAATATGGGTGAATCTTTATTTACCACCCACCAGTCCCCCTGAATCCCCCACTTCCTGCCTGTGGGATCCCCCCTCCCCCGCACGGCTCAGGCCGAGTGCCAGCGTCAGCATTGCTGAAATATTCATCAGTCTCCTCCACTTTTCGCCGCTGTCATGGGAGACAAGACAAACTGGAGCCCCTCACTTAGTGAACCATTCACAAAAAAAAAATAAAAAAAAATATATATATATATATACCCTTGGTCCCGCACACTGCCCCCAAGATCTAAGAGTGAAGAGGCAGAGCCTCTATGAGTCAATGTGGCGTTGCAGAGTAGCTCCAACTGGAACAGACCTCTGTGGGGATTCAAAGGAGGAAGTAAAGTGGAATCACAGCCTCGTCCGGTGAAGGCTGAAGCCGAGCGTCGACAATCACCTCCAACTTTGGACGATGAGGGACGAGGGAAACGGAGGACTAGCAAGGCATTTTCTCCTTTTACTCGAAGATGTATTAAAGGTGCGGTGTGCAATATTTGGGTGCATTTTCATCACTTCTATCTGTAGATGAAAATCCTATTCCTATAAATAACTATTACTCTGTTACTTACTTACTTACTTACTGAACAGGTCTGTCTGGGGAATGAGACCCCGTGTCTCAGTGAGATTATCTGTATATATAAAGGTTAAGTATAAAAGATCAGAAGATTGGTTGTGGTGGCGTCTAAGTTTACTGAAGCCGGGCGTCGACAATCACCTCCAACTTTGGACGATGAGGGACGAGGGAAACGGAGGACTAGCAAGGCATTTTCTCCTTTTACTCTTTAGATGTATTAAAGGTGCGGTGTGCAATATTTGGGTGCATTTTCATCACTTCTATCTGTAGATGAAAATCCTATTCCTATAAATAACTATTACTCTGTTACTTACTTACTTACTTACTGAACAGGTCTGTCTGGGGAATGAGACCCCGTGTCTCAGTGAGATTATCTGTATACATAAAGGTTAAGTATAAAAGATCAGACGATTAGTTGTGGTGGCGTCTAAGTTTAGTGACTGAGGGCATAGAGCTCATGAATAGATAAATATATGACTCCTTGTGATTCTAATTAGGCATAACATTTTTTAACAACGTTAAAATGTTAATATAATTGCTGATCAAATGGAAAAAAAACATCTGATTTGGATTTGGTCGAAGAGGCCTCGGACAGTGTCATTAGAGCAGAGCACATGATGCAGCTGTAAGCTGTCATCATTAAAGGTGCAGTGTGTAAGATTTGAAGTGAAGTTGCATGTTGCATTCATCCCCTCAAACTCACCCTGCTGAGCTTGCAGGAGAACCTCGGGTCGACTTCAGCTGTCATTCAAACTCAACAGATGTTGAGGACGTCCACTCTGGGCTACTGTTGCAAAAATGACTGCACCTGCAGAGAGGACCCGCTCCTCGTATGAGGATACATTAATGAGCTCATTTACGGGTCATGAAAAATACATTTAGGTGATTATACGTTCATGAAAATGTCAATATGTAATTGTTGCACACATATGTAGAAGTGACAAAAACGACAGAAATCGGACACACCGCACCTTTAAAAGGAATAAAGATAAAGACCCGGTCAATAATGGAAGATTAACAAACAGAGTCGGAGAGCGAGTCCTGTAATAGTCTGACCCTCCATTCACCTCCATCCTTCTCCTCTTTCGCTCCTGTCATCACCTGACACTCGTCTTTGCTCCCCTCGTAATTACTACACCCGCCGGGTCAGCCAGCGCTAAACTGGAACTGTGGGTCATAATGAGCCGTGTGCACAGATGACCTCTGGGCCCATTCGTTACACAAAGACAGTCTCTAACAGCGACAAGGCGAGAAAGCAACATCTGAGTGGAACGGAGTAAATATCGAGCTTGTCCTCTCAACTTTTGGAACGATCGTCAAACACCTCTTTCGGATCTGCAAGGGAGTCCAGGTGCACCGATGAGTCCGGTGCCGCGATGAAACACAGGGACCGTTCAGGTGTCGCAAGATAAAAAAACGTTCAGCTTTTCAAACGGCGGTCATTTCTATGCAGTCGGCCAAAGGTCAGTCGCGCAGGTGGGAGGAAAACGGCGTCTCGGCAGAAACGTGGCCCCTGACGCGCCGCGTGTGCGCGAGCGAGTGAGCGACGTCCATCTTCGCTAAAAGCTCACACCTAAAGTGCTGATTGCGAAGATCACAGGGCCGTTTCAAGGCTGGTGCACGGCTACATTATTGATGACACTAATGGGGCTTCAGCATTTGAGGGGGAGGGGGAGGGGGTGGGGGTGGGGGTGGGGGGTGGGTGGGGGTCCTCTCTGGCTGAAGTGACACATTTTAAAGTGCATCCCCCTCACCCCCACCATCCCCCACGCACAGCCACATCCCTCTTTACCAGCGAGTGGCTTCACTGCCCGACGTTAAAAACTCGGATCAACACTCAGTCGGGGACAATTAGAGAGAAGATTATATTTTATTGAAGAAAACCAGAGACCTGATGGCCTTTTACTTTCTTCTTGTGGGCCCCCGATGATACGGAAATCAAATACGTGCGCGCACGCACACACACACACACACACACAAACACAGACATGTGGTGTGCCTGCTCGGTGCATATGGTCGCATTTAGGCCTGTTTACACGTAAAGTCTGCGCGGGTGGGGGGGGGGGGGGCG
>JAFBJT010106554.1:98798-109045 GCA_016785325.1 Chascanopsetta lugubris
GTGATTACAGAACAATTATATACTAATATTTTCACAAATGTATAATCACCTCAATGTATGACTTGCTTTTACATTACCCTAAAATGTAAAATATACAGCCCATTATGGTAAGACAAGTTTAATCCATCCAGTCCTTGCTCCTGCTCAATCAGAAACAGACAAACCACAAACAACTGAACTCGGATGCGGGAAAGAGGACGGGTGTAAAAAAACCCATCAGCAACATCTCTGTGCAACAACAGTGTTCACACTACTCTACAATCCTCCACTACTCTGCCAACAGGTTTTGGGAGTATTGGCATGATTTGTACATTTGAAAGTGATTCCACTGAAAACTGCAGACAGTCAAGTCTGAGGATCATTCACACCAACCGGAACATTAGTTTTGGACATACACTCAGCTATTGAATTAATAAGATAATATTTTTTCAGCGCTGCGAGAACCAGGAAATAGAAATTCCATTTACCTCTAGCGATTTAGTTTGGATACAGAAACACATCACTATCTGGACCAACACTATTAAGAGACTGTATGCATATGGGTCTGTATAGATATGTACACGGAACAGCAAATCATATTGCATTTATCCATATTATTATGTAAATGACCAGATCCTTTGAAGGTACAATGGAGGATTGAGAGACCTTTAGTAGATTTAGAACCAGAATGTCAAACATACGGCCGGCGGGCCAGAGCTGGCCCACCACAGCGTCAAATCCGTCCTGTTGGGTGACGTAGACTTTTTAAACTGTAAAAAACGTTGTACTTGATTTATGTTGGTTATATTGAAAAGCGAAATGTATTAATCAGTTAAAACTTTGATGAGCATTTCTATTAGATTCACTGTAGTTTACTTTTTGCACTACAACAATGAGAAACAACAACAGAAGTTGCTGTTGTCGATAGATCATCATGCTATGATTTTACTGTTCTGGCCTATTTGAGATCAAATTGGGGGCGTTTGTGGCCTCTGAGCTAAAAATGAGCTTGAAAAGAACCGTTTAAACCCTCATTTATCATTTAAACTCAAAAAGTGTTTCGTTTGTCCAGCAACTGAAAAAGCATATCAGTACTCATGCTCCTGTAATAAAAATAAAGTCTACATTTAGGTAGGAATGCACTCAGAAAACAACACTGAGTTTAAATTACATCTGGCCAACGGAAATGGAAATCCTTTCAACTAAATCATAAACACTGGACCTTTAAAAAAGCTAAATCTATTTAGTGACCCTTTAACTTTCGGGGAAATAATTTTTGAGTGCATGAAAACATGCATTCAATTCATACATATTCTAATATACTAAAAGCACTTTCCTTACAAGGCAGTCGCGAGATTATTCGAAATCTATGACGCTAAAGACAGACGTGGGGTGACCTGCATCACAACTGATGGTGATGTTTGGGATCGAAAGCCTCAGAAAGTCTTTGGCCTTGAGGGAAGCCTCAGGGGTCTTCAGGGGTCTCCATGGGGTTAATCCTGCGAGCACCGGTATGGAGCTAATGAGGAGCAGCCTGCGGCCTCTGCTGGGAATTTCACCCTCGGATCAGAAACAGGCTGCATATTCTCCATCGTCACCCAGCTGCTGAGCTCTGACCGGTTCTGGGTTATGGACGGACCCGCTCTGTCGCCTCGTCCCGCTCTACACCGGGAATAATTGTGAAACCTCCTCCGTCCTTTCGTGGAAACGGCTGCTGTGTTTCACGCGGCGCTTTTCCAAAACAGAGGCAAAATCTGATGGGAGGATGGATGTGCTGGATGAACTGTGTTTTCAGGTCAACTCCTGTCTGTCTGAGTGGGCATGTGGCTGCTGCTGCTGCGGCAGCAACATGGCAAATTACACTGAATCATTAATGGAGCTCAAAGAGAAAACGGAAACAGGGCCATTTATGAAAATGACTCGTCTTCACAGGCCCATGGCTATGATAGAAACCAGACCCCGTCCGCTAGCAGCGCAGAGCCATCCTGCACGTCTGGCCTCAGCAGAGGGCGGCGCTCAAAGCGATGACCTCCCAGCGCTAACCGACTCGGCAGCGTGTGATCCCAAATGACCTTAATGTCTGGTCATCTGCAGAAATCAGAACGATGGGATGTGGAGGGAAGAGAAAAGAAAGTACGTGGGGCTCAGATGTAATGTGTGGTGGGTGATACTGGCCGCCCACCGCCCCCCCCCCCACCCACCCACACCCCCCCACCATACAGGAACATTCCTTTTGCCTTCTACACAGCAACCAGAACCCATCTGTCCATCAGAAGCGGCTGTCGCACGTGTGTCGCTTCAGACATCTGGTGGGGGATTCTGTGACAACAGCCCTGCAAATAACATCTTAGTAAGGACATGACAGTGTCTTGTCACGTCACGTCAGGAGTCTTGGTTGCCCGGATTGACGTTTGGCTCTGAGGGAAAGCAGCGCCTGTCAGATGGTCCACACTAAAATATCTTCATTATGGAAAGAACTGATAAAGACATGGATAATGCCCATCTAATGATTCCTAACGAGTCTCCAAACCTATGAATCTTCCTGCTCACAACTTTGTGTGGAACATGGTCAAAGTTGAACTTCCTGGATACCAACCTGTGCACGTTTATACTTTACATTCAGTCACACCGATCAGAACCTCATTTTTAACCACTAATATCAATAGGTTACGAGTAGGTCATTGTGATTTCCAAAGAACCTTAGTTGATCCTGAAAACCGCAGAGTAGTGTAGTTTTCGTCCATGAACATGAGTGTAAATGATGTATTTCTCACGGACCACTCTTAGTCTCTTTTAGTCTAAAAACACTATGTTTGTGAACTACAGAGGAGGTTTCTTACATGGCATCTAATCTAGATGAGGTTTAGTTGTGTTGATTGGAGTCTTTTTCATGGGATTATTGGGAATAGATTCATCACCATTTATATCGTTTATACACGTTTGACCATGTAAACAATGTACCTATAACTTGCATTGGTTTGAATACAAAATGAGTACATTTCTGGAGAAATGGCCTTTTCCATCATTCTTTCTTCAAACTTGAGGAACATGTTCACGGTCACAAAAACGGTTCAGACACTGTTCACCTGTGAAACGTTGCCATCTTGCATGAAGATTAAAAAAAGTGCTTATTCCGTGTCCTTCCTCACTTCAGTGCATAATTGGTCATGGCCAGTTCAAAACCACCATGTGGACGTTCGCTGTGCATCTCCAGTAGCGCTGAAGAATCCGCATCAACGCCGCGTCTGAACATTTTCTCCTCATCGCTTCTCCTCTCTCACATCCTCTCCCTTCCTTACAGATCCAAACCTTCCCACAGACATCATCCCCACATCGGACATGGGCTCGTCTCCACCGTCCTTCCCCAGTGACTTCCCACCGGACGGCTCCGACAGCCCGTCTCTCGTGGAGACGACTACGTCCAGTGTGGGCTCTCCCCGCTTCCTCGGCCACGGCCTCAACGAAAACCTCATCCCCATCTACTGCTCCATCCTGGCGGCTGTGGTGGTGGGCCTGGTGGCTTACATTGTTTTTAAGAGGTCAGTGGGGATGAAAGGTTCCCTGGCGAAACACATGAGCATAATTGGGCCTGTGAGCCTCCGTCACAATATAATCTAGGACAGAGTGGCGGCAGTGGTGGTCTGGCGGGTGAGTGACGGATCTCGCCCCCAGGCTACAAAATGGCCGCAAGGTGGCTGGTGAAATATTCAGGCCTGACAAAGACAGAAGAGGTTTTGACCCAATTCTGGTGAATCACTCATATGCCTCTCTCTCTCTCTCTCTCTCTCTCTCTCTCTCTCTCTCTCTTAAGGAAAAGCGCAGAAAGACAAGCACAACACTTGGAAGCACTGCAGAGGTTGCACACTAACAAACACATTAGTGAGGACATGCAACAACACACGCAGCCACTCAGACAGACAGTTACAAGTCCGGGTTGAAACACTTTTATAGCAAGTAAACAAGCTCATTAAAGGCATTGATTCTTTTGAAAAGTGCCGTCCAGGGGAAATTTGAGTGCCAGATTTATCAGCAGTCATGAACACATCTGGCTAATACTCCTCATCCACTTATGTCATACGTACGCAGGCCGCCAATGACGTGAAGTTCCGGAATGGCCAATATTTCATAAGTAAACACTTAGAGGTGTGAACGCTACTGTACCGCTCAATACCTCATGAATATTTGAATCATTGATCCGTGACTCATTCTGCTCTGGAATGAAAAACGCAACAGTGGATCAGCTCCCCGCAGCTCATCAGAACCACTGCGCCCGTCTGGTTTCCGTTCTATTTATATCTACTCTACAAGGCTACAACCAATGATTTTGAAGCGCAACAGATACAGAGCAGATTCAACACCATTGTAATCTCAAACAGCGAGGCTTTGATTTTGACACCGTCGCGTGTTGTTGATTGTTCCTGACACCGATTGCAAAACTCTCTGCTCTGAGCGCACTCGGTTTTATACGGTGATCAGTTCAGTGAGATGAGATGCTCCGGATTTCTCAGAGTTTCCTCCACCCAGTCGATTGTTTTTCACTGCGTGAAACCGATATGCATTTACAGTAAAAATGAACCTATTTACCATCACAAATTTGAAATTGCAATCCCTCTTCTGACCCTCTTGGCTGCACTGGGTAGAAAGGGTATCCCATGGCTGAGCTGCCCCCCCTAATCAGTCTATTTACTCTCCTCCTGTCTGCACCTGCTGCTCCAGTAGATCGCAACGAAGAAGATGGCCGATATCAATTCAGATTCAGAACAGATTTCCACAAAAGTTAATGGGAGGAAGGATGGGTCGAAATCTGCAGCAAATTGGTGCTGATCCAAACCACGAGATGGATCTGTCGTTGCAAGATTAGGGCATTATCTAATCGGGTGATTAGATAATGCCCTATGTTGCCCTCATCAGGGCAGATATCCTGCAGTAGTTGTCTAGATTAAAATGTGGTCACAGGAACATGTCACAGATTCATAATTAACATCCTCCCCAGGTCAGGATTATGCGAAAAAACAACAACATCAAAGTGGAGCAAAAATGTACTTTGTCATGATAATCATGATAAGGGAAATGAGTCATGTTCTATTATATGCCTGTTTGGCTTCTTAGCAACTTCATTTGATCATGTTTGATGTTAAGCTGCAGAGAGGAAACTTCCCATATCAATAGGAAAAGAAGGACAAAGCTACTAATGTTGACCTAAGTGCAAAGCTCTGTTGGGAGAAACACCCGGTGACTGGATGGAAGACATGTTCCAAATTGCTGACCTATCCCTCACAAGTTTGTACTTTTACTTTTCAGGGTTGGGAGAGTAAAAAGGAATTTGCAGGAAAAGAGAGAGAAAGTTGTTAGAAAAATGGTTTCTACCAACGCTTACTGTACTTAAATGTGCACGTGCACAGTAATTGTTTGAACTCATGCGATGTTCACTCATCTGTGCCTCTGTCCCTGACTTGCCGTCTCTCCACAGGTGGAATAGCTGCAAGCAGAACAAACAGGCAGCGAACAATCGTGCGGCCACCAACAACCAGATGGTGACGCCCGAGGGAGAGAAGCTGCACAGTGACAGCGGCATCTCGGTGGACAGTCAGAGTCTGCAGGAGCAGCAGCAGCAGCAGCAGCAGCAACAGCAGCAGCAGCAGCAGCAGCAGCAGCAGCAGCAGCAGCAGCAGGCCCAGGCTGAAGTCCAGACTCAGCCGTCACATTCACACACACAGGAACAGATAGGTGAGTCTGAAACTCATTATTGACCATTTCCTCTGTTGTGTTGATTACTGAACAAAACTAGAGCAATTATATTATTTTTTTAGTAAACACAACAATGTTTACTGAATGTGAAGACATCTGAAGGAATACCGATCAAGGAAACCATATATTAAAAGGAAAAGGATCCCAACAATGATATTATCCCGTAGTTGGCCACACACAGTGAGATTAGGTCATCGTAGCAAGTCGGCAGAGGTTCGGCTAGCTAGCGACTTCAAGCCAGTCATAACAAATCACGCAAGTTAGCCTGAGCTCCAGCTGGGCCCAGAGAGCCGGGGTAGCTGCAGCAACTTGACTCAATCATGAGGCAGTGTACGAGAGAAAAAGAGAGAGAGAGAGAGAGAGAGAGAGAGAGAGAGAGAGAGAGAGAGAGAGAGAGAGAGAGAGAGAGAGAGAGAGAGAGAGAGAGAGAGAGGTGGTGGAGGTTGCTGGTCACTGGATCAATCTTGGAGCAACGTATTCCATGCGTCACACTGATGGTGTTCTCCTGGGAACCCGAACCCAAGCCACTTCGTGTGATCGCCCACTACAGGCTGATCGAGGCAACACACTAAGTCAAGGAGTGTCTCATTTAGTCCCTGGCTTGTTGGCATCAAAATGGGATGCAACGTTAACGTGAGGCATGACAACATTCCCTCTAAGCCTCATCATAACGTGAGCGTCAAGAGAGCGTCATTATCACAGAAATCAACGCACCCGGGGCGGGACAGAGTGTAGTTTTTCATCCTTGTGCAAGAGTTTTCCTCAGAAGACGTTTCTGAGGAGCCAGATCAAAAACAATACATCAGCTGACACACACACCTACGGCTGCCAGGCGCAGATACGGCAGGTGAGGCCCAGGCTTGCGTGCGTGATGTATTAGACCGCCAGGCACTGCAGTGACATGCATGTGAGGCATGCATCAAACCCTGTTACATCATCGGTACGAGGCCGAGGAATCCGATGTTGACAGATTCCTCAGGAGTGTAAGATAAGATAAGGAGGATATGCAACTGCATGTGTTGGATCTATATTTGCCTTTACTGCTTGTACCGCTCCTCCTTATCTACATTTGACTCTGGGAGCTCATGAAATATTTTGGTGTAGAACTTTGGGACAGTTTTCATCTTGCGGAGTGAATCTAAAAGGCTTTGTAAGATGAACTCCGCAGATTGCGTTCGGTATTATGCTCTTTACTGATCTATTATAAAGTCATTTACTTCATTTAGCCTCGGAACACCTGGGCCCACTACATCACCTGGCTGCGGTGGGTTTATGGAGGGGGGCCGCTGGGCTGTGGGCAGGAGGGATGTGAGGATGGTGCAGCTTCATTAAGGCGGAGCGCAGCCGCTTGCATGGATGCATTACGGCATCTGCATGAGCTACATCATCCGGGATATTAAATATTTACAGTCCATATATGCATATGGAATTGAACCTACACACACACACACACACACACACACACACACACACACCGACGGCTAATGTATCTATGGCTGCAGTAGCAGCTCTCGTATGGGGGGGAAATACAGACATGGTTGCAAAGACCGCGTTGCCTTAAAGGGACAGTGTAGAGGGGGAGCGTGTGGTCGCTCTCGGCCGTCATTGAGGATGTATAGTAAGTCAACTCTGGGGCCATTGTGAAAACATGGCGGCCCCCATGAGGAGGACCCGTTAAAGACCTGTTTTAAGGGTCATCGAACAAGCAAGTCGTACATTTCTGAGATTGTACATTCATAAAAATGCCTGTGTTCAATTGCTTTGTGACTCCAATTCTACAGATAGGGGGAAAAAAAAGACCGAAATCCTACACACTGCGCCTTTAATTTTTATACTGTATATGCGAGTAGGTAATTCCAAATCAAATGCAACCTTCGCGTCCGTGCCAGTGGATTTGCTGACTGAGTAATCCAGCAGGGAGGAGGAGCCACATGACGGGAGGTTAACGGATGGAAAAGTGACTGTAACTCTGGCAGAGGAACGAAAAGCGGGAGCGTGACACTTCTGCGTTATTTCGATGCTAATGAGCGCCGCTCGTCAGCTCCTCTTCCGCCCGCGGGGGGACAAAAACACAAGCATTCTTTGTATTGTGTTTCCACGTGTCATCCCGCAAAACACAAACCCGCTCTGTGTTTTCCTGCACACGGAAAAACCCACACAGAAAGTGTTTTGATACCAGATGCTCTGGAGGGGTGAGCGTTGAATTAATATTCCCCCCCAAAAAAAAAGAGAAAGGGAGAGAATGAAAGAGAAGACACAGACACTCCTGGTTTGGGACTTGACAGTCGCAGCGCTAACGTTCAGGAAGTGGGGAAGAGAGAGGGAGAGAGAGAGAGAGAGAGAGAGGGAGGGAAAGAGAGAGAGAGAGAGGGGAGTTCTGACAAGAGAAAGTTGCCTTTTAAAACTCGACATTTTTAGCTCCCGATTGTGAAGGATGACAAATGATTTACTTATGTGAGCTCATTCAAATGGAAGGTGCGTGGGAGCTAGTGACATCAAGTGGTGAGGCTGCATGTTGCAACCGAACGCTTCTCACTCCACGCTTTTCTTTTCCAGAGCACGTCGCAGAAGCGATGGGAGCCTGCACCCACCGTCCATTCAGGGTGACTGCAGAGACATGGTGCTGCTCTGGTGGAGAGGACACACTCCAAGACACCGGCTGGTTTAAAAACACGGTGGCGCACGAAGGGCTTCACAAAGGACTCGAAAAGGAAACGATAGACTCAGGATCGTTTCATATTCAGTTTCTGCACATGATGATGAATGTGGTTTTTTTGTTTTTTTACACACTGGACCTTTACTGACCAAAAACAGCACACTGACGTATGGCTGACAAAGCCGGTCTCAGAGAACTGTTGTGTCCACCAGAACAACACAACCACGCCACAGATCGTCAACTCTGACACAATCAAGTCTCCATCACTGGAAATGTACGAAAATCCGACAATCTGATTAAAAAGCGAAGGCTTCACATAAAAAAATTAGGATTTTAAACAAAGCCAGTTCAGTGAAAAGAGAGTCCTCTCTCCATCCCACCCTATAGTTACGCATCATCAAGGCTGTTTCTAAAGGGAATAGGAAGTAGATCCCCTTCATATCAGATGTTTATTGATCGTGTGCGACTCTCAGCGGGAGGCAAAAAAAGAAAAGAAAAAAGAAAGAAAGATCGTTTACTTTCTACATCCTGTGAAATCAGGCGGCTGCATCCATTTATTTTGGATGTAACTTATGTTGGGTGTTTTTCGGTTCTACCAAAGTTATTTCGATAGAGGTTGTTTGAGCGTTGCCTTAAATGACAGACGACAGGACGCTCGGGGGAAACGACACCAAACAAAAGGAAAAAACCCTTCAAAGACTCTGCGCTCTGGATCCATTTGGGAACGAAATGATTCCTGATGTGGCCGAGGAGCCAAACGGAGAAATGATTTGACAGCAACTCTTTCATACGTATGCGACTGAGCGTAAGAGGAGAGGCGCCGTGTGTTTTCTTTCAGTCGAGCGAAGCAATCACACTCGCAGGTGGAAATACGTTACACGAGCAATGCTGCATATAAAAAAGGGTCGGTATCTCAAATGTGGAAAAAAGATGTGTTTGTAAACAACATTAATGCAAATGCAAAAACACATGAATTGAAATATGTGGCGTGTGGATGGAAAGCCTCCACGGCAGCGCAAGGAAGCCCAGTTCAGACCGAGGCCCCTCACCCTGCTCCCTCCTCCTCCACAGCCGCACGGTCATCAGTCTTCAGTCTGTGTGTGTGTGTGTGTGTGTGTGTGTGTGTGTGTGTGAAACAGGAAGATGAAGGAGAAAAAGGAGAAAATGGCGAGGAGAAGGAGACGGAGGCGAATTATGGATTCACCAGCGGACCAGCTCTCCGGCTCGGCTCCCCCTGGACCCGGCTGTGGTTGTGGCTAACTTGCTAACGGGCAGCCGGAGCTGACATGACATGTTTCCCCAACAGACCGCCGCCCTCTCCCCCTCTCCTCTCCCCCTCTCCTCTCCTCCTCTCCTCTCCCCTCCCCTCCTTTCCTCTCCCCTTCCTTCGTTTCCTCCACGGATCAAATCAAAGCAGTGGGATGATGCAGTATATGATGGGAGCTCCGCTGCCGTTTAATCGCCCAGAGACTGCATCTGATGCATACTGTTGCCGCCGCCGCCGCCGCCGCCGCCGCCTGATTCGCTGAAACGATTCCTCACGTACGTGGGATCGACCCGCGGGATGCGCGGTCTGCGCGTTACCGTCCCTGGAAAATTGTTTTAAAGATGCCAAAACGCAAATGTCAGCGGTGCTGATAAGAGGAATCTGATGTGCGACTTTGCGAAATTATAATTTCATTTCGAATTAGATTTCGAATTTTTTAAAAAGCGGTTGGGGCAAAAATCAAAGTACTACAAAGAGTCTAATTTATAGGTTAGATCCTCCACTTCTTTAATGTTTTACACACAGTACGTAGACATTATATGGAGGGGACATCACAGATGTGATTTCACTGTTCGATTTAGCAGCTGTTGAATTTCC
>JAFBJT010106554.1:143294-153294 GCA_016785325.1 Chascanopsetta lugubris
CTTTAAAGATGGAGGATGTTCAGCGTCGTATTGTGTAAAGATGCGGTTAAAGGGACATTCAGCAACATTCACCTCCTCCCGATTCCATCCACCCAAATTCAACTCAACACAATTCTAATAAATGACACTCGATTCAATTGAACTCAATTCAACCGAATTCAACAATAAATTAAATTCACCTCAGTCCAATTCAACCAAATGAGCCTCGATTCAATCACATTCCACTCAAATCCAACTCGAGCTAATTCATTATTTGCCTGGATCCCCAGCGACAGGGCTAAACGATAAGGTGGGCGGGGCAGTGGTTGAGGAGAGTCGTCTCGAGTGTGATTGGTTGACGGAAACAAAGCGACTCATTCAGGATGAGATCGACGGTTTCAGGATGAGCGGAGGAGAATCAGTGAGAAGATCTCGAGATTCAGAACCTGTTTGAAAAACACAGGCCGTCATTTCGTCACCACGTTCAAACGAACGAGGGCTGCTACGTACCTGCTCCTCCGGCTTTTAAAAGGAGGAGTCCGTCTGGAAGAAGAGGAAGAAGAAGAAGAAGAAGAAGAAGAAGAAGAAGAAGAAAGGGAAGAGAACAGAATCACAGTTGCAGGTTCGACTCCCTCCTCGACTAATTCAAGCGGGAAAACTGATTCTTGAAGTGTGAATAACTTTATTTATAGTTTGGCCTTGAGTCATATGAGTCAGTGTTTGTGTGTGAGTGTTTGTGTGTGTGTGTGTGTGTGTGTGTGTGTGTGTGTGTGTGTGTGTACTTGCCATACCCAGCCATCCTCCAACTCAATTCAACCAAATTCAACTTAATTTCCTCAACTTATTTCAACGCATTTATTTCGATCAATTCAACTCAGCTCAACCAAAATTCAGCTAAGCTCAACTCACCAGTGTGAATAACGTTATTTATAGTTTGGCCTCGAGTCACATGCTCAGTGTTTGTGCACAACAGGAATTATCACCAACAGCGTGCTGTGTGTGTGTGTGTGTGTGTGTGTGTGTGTGTGTGTGTGTGTGTTGCCATACCCAGCTATGTTGTAATCCTCCGCGGCTCATTATAATAAAACCGACGACTCCTCCACGTCCTGGAAGTTACACTGAGCGGCAGCGACGTGCACCTCGGCTAATCCGCGCTAATTCAGAAGTAAACACCGGCGGCCATTTTCAAACAGTCCACGTATGCCACGTCTCCGTGCCTGCGCGGGGAGAGAGCGAGGGGGGTTCACACATGCGTGCGCACGGGGGCCTCGCCGCAGCTGGCGGGGGATTAGCGGGTCAGGAGTCAAAGGCGGGCGACCAGTCAACCTCCAGCACGCGGCAAGAAACTGACGAGGCGGAAGAAAAGCGCTGAGTCAGCGGCCGGCGCCGACATTCGCAGAGGGTTGTCCCAGGTGCCGGGGTCATTAGCGGTGCCAGGGCCCGAAAATATGCGCGAAAACTCCCGCTTTTTGGAATGTGCAGAGGAAGCGGTGAAAATATTTGATCGATGTAAAAAAAGATTTTCTGCGTTTTACCGACACGCATGAACCCCGGTGCGCGTGTGCGTCGCCCTGAGACAAGGAATAACGTCTGCTGGAGCACACCGCGAAAAACCAAGCAGGAAGTCGGCCATATTGGATCAAAGTACCACTTTTGGCATTTTGTACACAATGAAAGTGAATTCTGATTGAATCTGACGGTGATGCTGATGATGATGGTTGGACCACCAAAGATAGACAAACACATGGAGAGCGGCAGCAGCGGCAGCAGCAGCAGCGGCAGCAGCAGCAGCAGCAGCAGCAGCAGCAGCAGCAGCAGCAGCAGCAGCAGCAGCGGCAGCAGCAGCAGCAGCAGCAGCAGCAGGTCGGGGCTTGTGCGGTTGAGGTCGGCAGCTCTTACTCTCTTGTTTATCGGAGCTGCTTTAAGGTCACGGTTGCAACAGTTGGCCGGGATGTGAATGTGTGTGTGGCATCAACAGAGCGAGGAGACTTCACTACAAGAGTGAATCTAGTGCAATAAAAGCACCGATTAAAAAAACATTTATATATATATATATATACATATATATATATATATATATATATATATATATATATATAAGGTCATGTGACATGTTTGTCTCCATGGTGACCAACGTTTTAGTTTGAAAATGCATCGTCACTGTTGGTAGGTTTGCGTGCGTTGAAAATGAAATAATTCAGAAACGCCACCGGCCACATTTTAGTTTGAAAAGGACGTGTTTGGAAGTTACTTTTGGAGTTTCAATGTTACCTGACGGCCGACATTAGAAGTAATAGACTCTTGGAATGGATGGATGTGACTATCAAGTGCAATATGCAGTTCCACCACTAGAGGTTGGTAAATCCCTCACACTGTGCCTTTAATGCAACAATGGCAATAACAACAACATATAGAGCAGAGATGTTTGCGTGAAAAGTGCTTGTTTTTGTTTTAAAATGTTGTTGGAATCCAAACATTTATAAAAAAAACGTGTATATATATCTATATTTCAAGAAAGTCATTTGTCCATTTTTAGCTACTGTAGAAACATGGCGGCCTCCATGGAGGAGGATCCACTCTAATGCAAACATTATCATTTCAAGGTAAACACAAACTATTTAATTATCTATTGTAAATATGGTCGTGAAAACAGAATTACAATATGTGGAAAAACGACACACTGCACCTTTAAAAGCGCTCATAAGTAAGAAAAAGTCATTAATGAAAGCAACGACACTGTTGACAAACCCTGCACCGAGAAGTCACCCGGCAGGTCATGTGATGAAGAAAATTAAAGGTAAATAAGATACAATTGAATAAGATAATGAGAGTAAAATGAGGGATCAAAAATGGAACAATAGGAGAGTGAAAAGTAAACAAGGGAACTACAGCAGCGCAAAGTGTCACCGACGTGTTTCTGAAGTTTGACAACATCTGTCTCCACGGCGACGACAGTGAGCCGACTCGGCAAAAACAAAACCCAATCAATCACAAAGGGAGAAAGATCAAAGGCGAATTGAGCCATATAGCATAAAGTATCAAATGAGAACAACCGTGGAGCTTAATGTGCAAACAGAGCTGTGCGTTTCATTATTTGTGGGGTAACGTTGTTTACTTAACTACAAAACAACAATAACAACAACAACAACAACAACAACAACAACAACAACACAAGCCCTGCCGAAAATTGCCATCCACAAGAGCCTGTGCGTGTTTACCACAACAAACGTTTTCTAAATTGTTGTTTTGAGTCGACGAGGCTCAGTTTTGCATCGGGGGTGAAAAGGACACTGGACCAATCAGACCGATGCGCTGAAAACAATGTTTCCCTCCCTGCGACTTTATAACCCTCCATTTGTTGGAGCTGGAAACACCGACGGTCGGAGCGGGTTCCTCCGGCGAGCCTGCGGTACTTTTTCATTCGGACATCTTGTTCACAGATGAGAGTCCAGAGCCACTTCAAAGACACGGCAGGCGGATCGGGAGTCGGGCTGCGGCACCGGCAGCCAGTTGTTGTTGTTGTTGTGTTGTTGATGAAAGGTAAACAACGGACACCGCGCAGCCCGAGATGTGAAAGGTCAGAGGGACAGTTCGACAGTTGGCGCAGAGAAAAGCTGTGAACCAGGGGAGGCCCCAGCAGGTTGGCTTCTGATTGGTTGAGCGCCTGTATCGAAAGGACCCATTCACCTACAGGCGCCGCCCTCTGACTGCCAAAAGCGCAGGTTCCGACAAGAAGTCAGTGTTTACGTTTATAATGTTTTGTTTATAGTGTCAGGAAATGTAGAATCTTCAAAATACTCGCACGGAGTTAGCAGCTGGATCCAGTGGACTGAAAACAAAGAGAAATGACTCTCGTACTCTTGGTTTAGCGTGTGGCGAATGCTAATGCTAATGCTAACGCTAACGCTAATGCTTCGGCGCAACATGAGAGAAACGAAGAGAGCGCACAGTGGCCTTCGTAGCCCGGCGCCAGGTGTCTGGTTCATTTCAGGCTCCCATAACCAAACATGGGATTCCGACGGCCGTCGGGCTCCGGGACCGTGTTTACGTCTCTGTGTCCGTCACCTGCACCGCGCCGCTGCATTAGCGCCGCTCGCAGACATCCCATAAACGCACAGGCGGAGCAGGACAAGCCCGAGGCGAGCGGCATGTAGGTCAGCCGGCGACCGGAATGTCGCTGCGCGGCTTAGACGAGGCCGAGGCGCAGCAGACGGGACGGATTCGACAAAGAGAGGCGGAGCAAAGAGGGATGGAGCAATTTCCGCTCCTCGCCGCGGAGCAGGAAGTGCTGGAATCCATCTGCCGGCTGCGTGGCCACATGGACAGCACCCATAGGCTGGACAGAGACGGACGGAGCGTCCGTGACGCCACCCGTTGGTCTCAGCGGAGTGGTTTCGTGGCAAACTGTGGGCGTGTCCCTTTGCCGCCCATCTCGCCCAATCCCAACTCCTCCTCCTGGTCCCCGGTTCGTTCGAAAACGGGCAAAGAGGCGGAGCGCGGTCGGCTCGGGCGTCAGTCAAGAGACCACGCCCTTAATCATGCGCACGGCGATGAAATGAAAATAAGCGAGTTAGCGAGTCTGTGGGGGGTTTGCTCCCTTTTGGAGTCGGCCCCCAGTGGCCAACCCATGAACTGCGAGTGTTTTCTCTTCCTGTCGTGCTTCATCCCTCTGTTTCGGAGGTTGCCCCCTCGGTAGCCCCCAGTTCTCAGGACGATAAGATCGCCGACATCAGAAGGTTCGCGAATAAACGCCATTTTTGTTGTTGCTGGGGGAAACTACAGCTCGAGATTGCAGCGTTCTGCTGCAAAATGGCTGCCGTGCATCACCCGGGTGGCTGCTACACATTGTGCGTCTGGCGCCCGGAGGCATCCCCCAACAGGATTTTGTCTGTTTGTGTGCAGGATTACGCAAAAACTACCCGTCGGAAAACCGCGAAACTCGGTGGAAAGATGCAATGCGGTGGACGGAAAAAGCGATTCGAGTTTTGTGGAAATCCGCGACAGGCGGCGGAATTTGGCATTTCGAGGTTTCTTTCTCAATCATCGAAGGAACACGATGCGATTTTCCCGGATAGATGAATCCATGAGGGTTCTGCCGGGGGGACGGAGGACGCCTGACCTTTGAACTCTCGTTGTTTAACAATGAGGTGATGATAGATGCCGAGTGGTATTTCATATTTCTGGATGGAACAGAGAGAGGGCTGGAGCAGCAGAGGGGGAACAACACGCCGGGGTCAGAACCCAGAACCAGCTGAGAAAACAAAGGGCTGCGGACGAGCAGTCGGAGCCGAACTCTCCAACGTATGGCGTTTCTTGAGTTTGGCTCGTCGGAGGAAAGTTAAGCCGGCGTTTATCAGGGCCTTTGTTTTGATTGGGCTTTCCCATTGGTCCAAAGCAACACATTAACTTTCAATAACAAGCAGTGGGAATGTGTTAATCTGGCTTTAACTCTGGGGTCAGTCAGTCTGCGGAACAGGGAGTCAGCCTCACTTCCATCGCCCTCGTTGATCCGCTCTTCTAGAATCAGGCGCTTTCATCCAAAGCAACAGAAGTCTGAGGGCGGATGGAGACGTGGGGAATTGAACCCGCAACCTCGTGAATATGGACAAAAATATGCTTCTGTCGTCAAATGCGCCAGGCATCCTTATTTTAAATTCATGAATCTGGCCTCTGTGTTGTTTTCATTAAACAAATTGTCACATGTTGGAATAACGCACACACACACACACACACACACACACACACACACACACACACACACACACACACAAGTAAAAATGCAAATGATTCACTCAGGCGAGGGCTCATGCAAACCAGCAGAGCCACATTTCACTGAGGAGGAAGCGAGCGGACGGATTCTATTGAAGGTTCCATCGAGAATCACTGACAATCACTTTGCGCGAGCTGTTTGTTTAACGGCCGTAAAACGTGTCACTCAACAGTTACAGCAGCACACTCACTGACAGCTGCATGATTAAGGGGCGTGGCCTCTTGAGTGACACCAGGGGCCGACCCTGTGGATGCTGTGACAGCGCCACGCATGCCCCCCCCCCCCCAAAAAAAACAAAACAAAACAAAAAAAAGGTGTCAGTCAAGAGGCCACACCCCTGAATTATGCACAATTTAAAACCTGCTTAGCATAGAAATAAGCCCCGCCCACGCACCGCTGGCGTCACAAAAAGTCTTTTGCAAAAAATCACGCTGGGCAATGTTTGATTTTTAGTTTCATTTTCTTTAAACCTCAAAGTATTGGCCCGTTCGCGCGGCTCCAGGAGTCGAGCCGTCGCCTCTCTGGTGAAACCGGAGCCGGAATGGCGTCGACGCGCTCGGCTGCAGACACACGACTCGACAGGGATTCGTCTTTGAGAAGCCCGAGGCTGCAGAGGATGTTTGGGGAAAAGTGGAAAATAGCGTTGTTGTTGTGTTTGTGTGGATGGAGGCGCGTGTACATGCACACACACACACACGCGTGCACACACACACACACACACACACACACACACACGTGCACACACACGTGCGCGCGCGCCGAAGCCGCAAGTGACCTCTTTAGATTCTTTACACTGATAAAGAAAGAAGGCCGGCCTTTCTTCAAACTACTCTCCGCCCGGGGCGAAAGATGACTCGGCCGTTTTATTCATCGCTCAGTTGTGAAATTTCCTCGTGGAACATAAAAATGGACTCGTTCACGGACTTGGAGGAAAAGTAGGATGCAAAGTGTTTTTCAAATTAAAAGACTTTTAAAGAGGTTAGAGCGGAAGCGTGACCGCGCTTCCTTCAGATTCCTCTGCAGATGATATCTGCCCAGTGGGATTTCATGGGAAGACCGAGTGTGTGACCGCTTCGACCAATCACAGGCCTCGGAATGCTTCTGAGCATGTGCTGAGTCATGTTAATCACAAGTGAGAAGATGCAAAGATCAGATACTCGGCATTGATTTTCTCAGCCGCGGCGGTTCAGCGGGCAAAGACCCAGATATGCAGATGAACACGAGGAGTGTGTGTGTTCCTTCTCACATACATGTGCTTTCATGGAGCTGCTCTCCAAAAATACATTTACTTACTAAGAATACTATGAAAGCTTTTATTTTGAAATCATTTTCAGAGCACACTGTCTGCGCATCAGAGCTGTCAAAGTCTACGTTTCTGGAAATAACCAGGATTTGAGAGCCCGGATAGATCCAGCAAATAAATACATAAATAAAAAGATAGATAAATAAACAATGAGGAAAATCAGGTGGAGTTGAGTCAATACACAAATGAATCATACTAATGATCTCAGTGTTGGATCGGTGATAATGTTACCGTGGCAACCTGCCTCGTGATCAAGCAGCAACCTCCAGGGCTGACAGACGAGCCCAATACTGAAAAAACGTGCAGTTCACAAAGTGGCCACTTGAGGCTGCGCTCCAAACGACGAGAGGTTCAACTTCAGAGGTGAATGCAACATGTTCAAAGTCTGGTACATGTTACCATGACAACTGTACGAGGGCGGGGCTTATTTTCTTTTCATTGAGGTTTGAAATTGTGCATAATTAAGGGGCGTGGCCTCTTGAGCGACCCCTGGGCCGACCTGCGCCGCCCCCAGCCCAGAACCAGGAAGTAGGGCGAGTTAGGCGTCGAGTGACCCCGCCCACTACGAGCCTGTGACGTCACGGACCAAACAGTGTGTAGGATTTAGCGACATCGAGTGGTGAAGTTGAGCGCTGCGCTCCAAACGGGTGATTTCCGACATTCAGACGTGAAACAAGAGAAAACACAAATATTTGAACACCGAGGCTTAAACACACGGACGAGGCGCAACGTGTGACCTTTGACCGTTTGGGGTCTCAAGTCCCTCGTGAGGACGTTTGAGCAGCTTTTCGCGCAGAGTCACGGTTCGTAAACCAATTACAGCCACGACAACGGCTCCATTCATGACTCGGGAATAAGTCGTCTGTTATTCGCTGTGGAGGAGTTTGATTTGAGCTGCTGCTGAAGAATGGTGTGTTGAAGAGATAAGAGCCACAAGTGTGTGTGTGTGTGTGTGTGTGTGTGTGTGTGTGTGTGTGTGTGTGTGTGTGTGTGATGACATCAGAGGTGACCTCAGTCTAATCTGTGAGTTTAGGTAAACTTGCACCCTGAGGGTACTAGAGCCAAAACATTTTTTTTTATGTCAACAATGGTGGTTTGACACTTGGATTTTCACAATAAAAGCTCCAAACTTTCCATAACATCTCCATGGAAACTGATTTTCTGACTTTTTCCACAAATAGCACAAGTTGAGCTTTGTTTAAACTCAAATTTGATCCATGTTTTTCCATTCAAATGTTTTTTGTTGAGGGCAGGAAAAGTTCGACGGCACTGGACATATTCTAAATGTGTCCGGGGTCAGATCTGGTCCCGTAAAGTGGGCGGGGCAGTGGAGGAGAAGGGGGCGTCGGCCTGGCAAGTCTGCCTCACAAAGAGTTAACAAAAAAAAAGGTATTTTCTGCTCCTGTGTAAAATGCTGCCTTTGTTTCTGGGTCATGAACCAGACGAGGTCACTGACTTTAACAGACACACACACACACACACACACACACACACACACACACACGAGCCACTAATTGATTCCTCTCCCAGCAAAGACAAGGGTTTGTGTGTGTGTGTGTTTACTTTAAAGGATCCATCAGGAGTTTAAGTAAATAGATAAGTGACAAAGTAAACACACACACACACACACACACACACACACACACACCACACACACGTACTATCTGATGTGTGTCCCATTCATGAATGGTTCTACAGTCATAGCGTTCTGATGTTGACCTCTTCCAATCATAATCCAATTATAATCGTGTATGTATGTGTGTGTGTGTGTGTGTGTGTGTGTGTGTGTGTGTGTGTGTGTGTGTGTGTGTGTGTGTGTTGGCAGTTCCTGAAGACGTCGCTCTCCATAGTAAATCCTCCACACTTTGTGACCTAACACTGGGTTAATGAGGTGATTCAGCAGCAGGGGACCAGTGCGCTTGTTCTCGTAACCCCAGTGCATTATGGGAGCGACTCCACCGAGCTGCTCTATTGGCCGCAGAACCCACAACTGAACCAGGAAGTCAGAAACATTTTCCGCGTGTGCGCCAGGCGAGCGACTTCCATGGACCTGAACGGGGTCATGTGATCATCCAGGCAAACGACCCAGAATTCAGCCATTGTTGCGACTCCTTCCTCGTGTCCCCTGGTGGTCTCACTTTAACTATTGGCTACACTGCCGCCTGGTGATCTCCAGTGGTACTGCCCGATTCTGCCATTTTCCCCCGTAAGCAGCTGTGACATAGAACTAAGTCGGATGAGTCGTCAAGTCATTTTCTGA
Organism: Chascanopsetta lugubris; assembly: GCA_016785325.1. Taxonomy (NCBI): domain Eukaryota; kingdom Metazoa; phylum Chordata; class Actinopteri; order Pleuronectiformes; family Bothidae; genus Chascanopsetta; species Chascanopsetta lugubris. The sequence goes on from JAFBJT010106554.1 coordinate 152,607, forward strand.
CACTGTCAAAACGATGATGAATAAAACTCATTGCTTTCTTGTTTACAGAGTGGGATTGTTGACGTCAGCTCCGCCAACAACAACAACAACAACAACAACACCAACAACAACTGAGTATAAAGGCAGCAAGGCATCACTATAACTGCATTATAAGTAAGTATACCTGCATGTTTGTTTTTATATAAAAGTAAGTTTGCTGTGTCGATCTACAACATTTTGTAAACATTTAGTGAAAGAAGTTGTTTTCAAAATGTTGTGACATTTGTATTTGTAACAAAAAAACCCTGCACCTCGTGTTTTCACCATGTCCTGACCTCATCAGAGACAGTGTCACGGATCCTGATGAAAACCATCAGACACACACACACACACACACACATCTGCCAGAGTGTGATGAATGGCTGAGCCTGACTGATGGTAGATATGTGTCGGGCCTCGTCGGAGGTATGTGTCTGTCACCGGAATGATACGTTAGTGAACTCAAGCTGCCATTACTCCATTAACAGCGACGCCCGGAGCCTGATTTACGGCGGCAGGTCGTTCTAACGGCACAGTCCTAACCGACAAGCTCTGGATCAGGCGCTTTGTCTTTTTTCCGATTTCAACAATCGTATTCACTTCATTTCTGTCGCCATGATTTGGAGTCATGAACTGTTGTGCAACTACGCCCTCGGACCACTAGGGAGCG
>JAFBJT010106554.1:155794-162447 GCA_016785325.1 Chascanopsetta lugubris
TGTGTGTGACCTCTGACTGTCTCTCGGGTTCAGGCGAGATGCCATTCGAATGTAAACAGCTCGTTCAGATGTGCAACAAGTGACAGCAGGCTGGGATCTGACAGGTGTGAGGGGGCAGGGGGCGGAGCCAATGACATGCCTCACCGCTCCAGGGCCAAAACTTTAGCTTTGACACTTTACGTCCACGCAAAACATCAAACACAATCAACTCAAGTGTGTGTGTGTGTGTGTCTGTGTGTGACCTCTGACTGTCTCTCGGGTTCAGGCGAGATGCCGTTCGAATGTAAACAGCTCGTTCAGATGTGCAACAAGTGACAGCAGGCTGGGATCTGACAGGTGTGAGGGGGAAGGGGGCGGAGCCAATGACATGCCTCACCGCTCCAGGGCCAAAACTTTAGCTTTGACACTTTACGTCCACGCAAAACATCAAACACAATCAACTCAACTCTGCACAAGTCAACAGGCTGCACGTTCTTTGCAGAAGTTGTTTTTGGTTTTGTGGATAAACGTCGAACCAAAGTCTTCCATCGATCGTAGAGAGAGATAAAGAAGAGGAAGAGGAAGAGGAAGAGGAAGGTGAGAGGAGGAAGAGGAGGAAGAGGAGGGTGAGAGGAGGAAGAGGAAGAGGAAGGTGAGAGGAGGAAGAGGAGGAAGAGAAGGGTGAGAGGAGGAGGAGGAAGGTGAGAGGAGGAAGAGGAGGGTGAGATAAAGAAGAAGAGGAAGAGGAAGAAGAGGAGGGTGAGATAAAGAAGAGGAGGAAGAGGAGGAAGAGGAGGAGCAGATGTGTCGGCTGCCAGGTGTCTCTCTGACACACTGATCTTCCAGGTGCTGACAGACAGAACAGGATCGCAGCCAGAGAGGTGTGAAGAGAGGAAACTCACACACACACACACACACACACACACACACACACACACACACACGCACACACACACACAGCCTTGTGCATCCACCATAACGGCAGCACTCCTTGACATAACACATCCCCGCGCTTCTTAAGTAGATCAAATATTCATGTGTTGTGTTTTTTTGGAGGCGGACATTTTTGTCCTTAACGTCTCGAGAGGGCGGGAAAAGAACGTGACCCCGACAGAGTCTTCATTCCAGTTCAGCGCAGCGCTGATCATCAGTGGGAGGAGCCAGCTGAAGCGCTGGATAACGAACCTGACGAGGTTGACGGTGTTGAGGTTGTGGACGTGTGGGAAGATGTTTCCGGGGAGGAGGATGGAGCTGCACATGGTCCAAAGTCAGACAACGGGAGGTGAATAGTTTCAGAATGGAGGGAAAGAGGAAGATAAAAGGATAAGACAACGAAATCCATCACGTAGGATCAGGGTCCAGCAGCCAATCAGAGCAGGAGCTGAGAGGTTCACTAGTTCAGATACAAATGACAAGAGGAGATAAGCCCCGTTATTAATTTGTTCTCGAGGCGCCCGGTCATGTTACCTCTGTGTTTGTGTGTGTGTGTGTGTGTGTGTGTGTGTGTGTGTGTGTGTGTGTGTGTGTGTGACTGACAGCAGGTTGAAGTGGAATAGAGGAGGACAATTATTCTGAACTTCCTGTGGAGAGTTCAGTGAGCGGAGAGAACAGAGACACTGTGGGAGGTCGAGTTTGTGTTGATGAGCTTTGACACTGATGCTTTGGAACCTGCAGTTCGCAGAGTGGCCACCGGAGGCTGACTCCCATAGACTCCCATGTTAAAATGTTCAGCTGTCGAGGAGAATGAAACATGTTTAAAGTTCTGCTTCAAACTACAGTTTCGGTCTCAGTCAGTCACATGATTTCCCGGGACGACTGTGCAGTTCTAAGACTGTGCGTAATTAAGGGGGCGTGGCCTCTTGAGTGACACCAGGTCCGAACTCCTGTGGATGCTGTGACGGCGCCATGGGCCCACCCCCAGCTGGACCTGTGCTCCGCCTCTTCATCTCTGTGAACCAGGAAGTAGGAGGAGTTAGGCCATGGCAAGATGGCGGCCGATGCCCCGCCCACTACGAGCCTCATAAACACTCTTGGCTCGGCGCGGATCAGCATTTGACGTGAACGCGTGACTGCCCGGTCCCATATTTAGGCTCCGCCCACACCTTCTCCAGCACTATGCTACGATAAGCATTTAGCTTCCTGTTGTTAGCATGTAGCCATGGCTGTTTCACACAAATGGTCAGTTTAAGACGAGGTGGGGATCGAACCTATGACCCTCTGACCACAGTCGCCCCCTGGTGGAGGTCATTTTTTGGGTTATTTCCATTACGGATCAAAGTCAAAGACACTTTCCCGTGATCCTGAATTTGTCAGAACATCCTCTCACACTCGCTTGTACATGTGTTCGCTTCCCCCCGAACGACAGACGCTTCACAAAATCTGCTGACACAGCAGCTTCTGAGGTTTTTTTTTTTTTTGTCAAAGAAAGATCCGAGTCGTTAAACTGATTTTTTTACAGCCGAGCCGTTCAGACGTGAGGTAACAGGATCTTCCACTACAGGGAGTTTCAGGGGTGTGGGAGTGGAGGTATATAGGGCTTGTACCACTACCACTAACTCATAGACCCCCAGCCCCCCCCCCCCCCCCCCCCCCCCCCCCCCACCGTCCCACCACGCCCCCCCCACAGTAAAGTGAAGTCATGTCCCAGCGGAGCGGCCAAATTCATGATCCATGCTCCTGCTTCTTTGTACCTTCACTCCAGACTTTCCTGCCCCCCGCCCCCCCCTCCCCCGTCCATACATCTTTACTCTCTATGTAATGGGGGTTGGGGGGGGGTTGGGGGCGGGGGGTTGGGGGGGGGGAGTACCTGCAGTGCCTCAGTAAGTCATACATGTAACTTCACTACAGACGTGACAGTTGACTTTACTGCTCCTCTAAAAGCCGCCATGTGGTTTTTACACTATTCCCCGTTTCCTGTGAACTCCTCGATGCTTCCCGCCTCAATAGACTGGACATGATATGAAATGGATGAAAGAATGAGAAAAGATACAAACGAGATCAAAGACACATGCATATGATAATGCAATGAATAAATAAATGAGTTGTCCGGGCGACCAAATGAACGAGCTGCACCGTCGGGAGCAAAGGCAACGACATCGAGCGGGAAATGAAATGTATTTCAATACGAGTGTTTGTGGTTTCGGAGACTTTTTGTCCCATTTCCTCGAATACTCCTCACGTTTGGACACGATGAGGTCGAGCATCTGTCCCGCGGACACATCAGCGAGCGGAGTGGGAAGTATCGGGATTCGATCAATGACTCTAGTTAATGGCCGACTCACTCTGACCCTGAGCCGCGGCCACCGATGAGGGCTGCCATTGTTTTGACAGGGCCGTGAACAAAGGAGGTCTGACCTGTAGGTCTCCGGCTCTGTGAACAGAAGATTCCAGAGCTGATGGACTGGACTTTCTCTGAACTTCACGATCTGGAAAAAAAATAAATAAATAAATACACACAAAACCACAGAAACTCTGGAAAACCAAGATTGGAGTCGTGATGAATGAGTCCTGTGATTTTACTCGAGTCCTAATTCATCACGGAGCAGCCGCCGCACTTGACCTCGGTGCGGCCCGACTCCCTGCGCAGCGTCTGCTGGAGAAAACATGTCGGATCTGGATCCTGTCGCGCACTTTGGATTCTTTTTCGCCGAGTCGGCGTTTTGTTTATGGCAGATTTCGTTAGCGACTGGCTACGTTTTGGTCTCGGTTTACATCGCACGCTCCATTAGCCTCTCTCTCTCTCTCTCTCTCTCTCTCTCTCTCTCTCCCTCTCTCCACCTTTCTCTTATCAGAGAGAGGGGAGGAGGGGCTAGGAAGGGTGAGGAGGGAAGGGGGGGGGCGAAAGTTTATGTGGGCCTTTCATTCTGCCTCCTCACAGTGAGGGATGGCTGCAGTGTATTGTGGGTAACAGAATCCAGCTGTGTTGTGGGACGTGTTTGTGTGTCTGCTGGTGTGAACATGTGCAGGAATGTCTTTGTGTGTGTGTGTGTGTGTGTGTGTGTGTGTGTGTGTAGTTCTGACAGCGCCGCCACTCTTTCATCATGTGACCTTATCTCCATCCGTACAAATAGCGGAGGATTGAGCGTGTGCCGCCGAGTCTTAGCGGCAGAACACTCACTGTCACGTCTCGTTATGAGTTGATCTGGTCTGGGTCATGTGACCACGGTGTTTAAAAAAAAAAAAAAAACCCAGGGCGGCTGTTTGCTGACCGAGCCACTTTCCAGCTGAGCGTTCGTCACCGTCCAACTATGGAACCAGAGGGCGCAGGTGAAAAAGTCCACGTGGATTAAAATAATTGAACGTCTGCTTTGATTGTTTTCCTGCTCTGGGGCGCAGACAACAGATCCCGCTGTTTCAGGAAGGCAATTCATTAACCACGGAATATTCGGCGGGGCCGGCGTTCTCTCTTTGAACCGCTGCCCTCAGGCAGACGCTTCACATCAACCACCACCACAACAGACCGAAGAGGAAAAAGGTGCAGTGCACAGCGTGGCCACTGGGGGCAAAAGCGAGTGAATGGCCCAGAGACTCCCATGTTAAAACCCGACAGATGTTTACAGTCTGCTTCAAACTACAGTTTTGGTCTCAATCAGTCACCTGTTTTCACGTGACAACTGTACGGGGGCGGGGCTTATTTTCATTCTGTCCAGGTTGAAGTTGTGGATAATTAAGGGGCGTGGCCTCTTGAGTGACACCTGGGGCAGACCTTCTGCAGATGCTGCAGATCTTTATGGACAGTCCATGCATGAGTCATCATTATTACAAAACATGCAAATAGTTATTGTGCAATATTCATACGAATTTGACAATACTTTACAAAATGTGATTTTACTCTGTTACTTGTTTTCATTGATTATTAGAAAGCATGTGTCACCGTTTTTCTGCTTTGCGCTTAAAGACCAATTCTATTCATGATAATAATAACAACAATAATCAAGATCATCGTAAATCAACAAAAATAATCAAAGTTTAAAACTTTTGAAACCATTTTAGACAGTTGAAATGCTACAGATCATAATGATGAATAGATGGTAAACACTTCTATTCTATGCCTCATCCTATAGTCTATAGTCCTGTGCTACTTCCTGTTGGATCCGCTGGAGTTTGAGTTTGTTTAAAATACAATTAAACAAAGAGGTGCAGGACTTATCGTTGGAATTTGGCGCAAAAGAAACATCAAAGTAAATGACATCAAATGCAAACAAAGCATGGATCAAATGAATGAATGTAAACACGACAGGGAAATAATGAGAATCCAAACTGTGCCTCAAGTCTTAATCCCCCAAAGTAGGAAGTGACTGTTTAACCCCAAAACAGAGACGTGTCTTTTGTCTCACCACCATCAACAAAGAGGTCAAAGGTCAACTTCACCTACAGAGCAGCCGCTCTCAAGTGTGCGGGGATTGAGTCTCTGAAACATGGAGGCTGCAGCCGGACGGACACTCGGGCAGGCAGGAGGGTTCGAGGCAGCGAGGGCGAGAAGACTTGATGTAAACAAAGTGTGCTTTCATCTCAAGTCCAGGTTCTGACATGAAGTCACTAACTGGGCCTCGGTTCTGGGCTCGGAAAGTCCTGATCAACAACCAGACCCAACGCAGAGAGGAGAGCCGGAGATCATGGGGGACTGAAGGTCCAGATGTGACACTCGCATATTTTCCTTCTATTCTTGTTTTTCGGTTCGCGAGACGTTGCACCGACAAAACTGCGACTGTAACGGGAACCCGATGCGGAGACATCACTCTGTGGTTTGTGATGAGACGAAGCAGATGGAGAGGTTTGTTCTTCCCACTCGGCTCCATGTGAGTGTTTCTAACTCTAATGTATCTGTGGCCGTGTGGTGGTGACCGTCACATCACGGAGAACAGGCTGAGAACTTCGCAGACGAGCCGGTTCCAGCGCCGACTGTTGTCGCGTTTGTCGCGTGACTCCCAAGTTCCCAGGTTTGATCTCGAGTCCTACGACCAAATCTGCCAGATTCGGCCATTTCTGGTTCGTATGAGCTCGTCTTCACATCTTCTTCCCGCTGTAAATAAAGATGGACGCCATGACGGCACCCATAGGATTCTGCACAGTGCTTATGACTGGGTGGGTCACGCGATGCCTAACTCCTCCTACTTCCTGGTTCATCCTAAAACTAACATAGAGGTGGAGCACAGGTAGTGCGGGGGGGGGGGGGGGGGGTGGTCACACATTTTGGCTTTTTTAAGTAAGTAGCCATTCTGCTTAAAGTACATGGTATGGTCACGGAGACCCGATGGCTGAATGTTATAATAACCTATTGACCATCTTTGTGAATACCTTCAGAAACCCAGAATGATTGCACCACTTGGCACAAAAGCTGTTTCCAGGTATGCGACCAGAGTCTGAGAGACAAATGCAGATAGTGCGTCACTGAAGCAATTAACTAGAGGCGCATGATTCTGGATCACTCGCTCAACTTGATTCTTGAGGACACAATACAATTTTCCACCCCTAAAACGTATCAATGCATAATCCAAAAATAGCAATGGATAACCAAAGGAAAAAGAGCTCAACTTCAAAGTGTCTGAATAAGAAAGTATACTCAAGATTAATACATTCTCTCCTTGCACCCCATCTATTCATCCATCTAACAAACTACACTGGACATTTACTTCATTTTCCCTTTAGTGACTAGGATGATGAAAACACAGCAT
>JAFBJT010106554.1:189761-208196 GCA_016785325.1 Chascanopsetta lugubris
CTCTCTCTCTCTCTCTCTCTCTCTCTCTCTCTCTCTCTCTCCCCCTCTCACACACACACATACACACACACATACACACACACAGCAGCTGCCACAGTTTGTGTGTGTGGACCAAAAAGGAAAAAGAAATCAGCTAATGAGGATCCAGTAGAACAAAGCGGACTGATGCTGACCTGCTTTACAGCAGCGGCAGCTCATGATGGTCTCTGATACGCACTCATCTGTTCTTCACTTTGACTAATTGATTCAAAGCTGAAACGATGCGCCGAGGTGGATGGCAAGGTGCGGCAGCGTACGGTGTGGTAAGGTCGCTACAGATCAACGAGCTGTAGACAATCAGTGGTGGGTGAGGAAAACAATGAAGAACAATGGGCTGCTGACGCGTCACATGACTCCCTGTTCTAACTGCGCGCTATAACTCCACGTTACAGCTCCTCCGAGGGCTCACAGACACCGACCACCTCTGCGCGACAAAGTGGAAGTACAGGAGACCGAGTGCGGAACCTGCAGCGTCCCACCTGAACAGCGTGTCCCTCGGAGCCTCGGATCCTCCCTCTCTCACACTTGCACCTTCTATATTCGTACCGTCCCAGTTTGGAGTTGGACTCAAAGTAGGACAGACGACAGGACGGAGCCACTTTCGGACGACCTTGTCAGAGTGACTCGGCGTTTAGGGCCAGAGAGGAAAGGATGCGGGAGGATGTCACGCAGTTTTTAAATATGCACATGATGAGATGAGATATAAGGATTGTTATAGTCAATTCAAAGAGTAATACAACGTTAAGAATCAAGTTTGGAATCATCACAGAAAGTAAAGTAAAGATTTAAGTGTATGATTATAAAAGGGAGCATAAAAAACCTACAATAAAAAGATTTTTATTATTATACATTATAGAATTTCTGTATCTACTGGCATTAAAGAAGATGGAGCGGTTGGACACGTGTTGTGGACCGGTTTGACCTTGACTTACAAAACATTGAGTGTTTGGTGGCCAGGTGGCTGACAAGTGCATAACTGTCAAATCCCTGTGTTCAGTTGTAGCCACAGGCTTTGTTGCTTGCACACACACACCCACACACACGCGCGCGCGCACGCACACACACAATTCCTGTTCTGACTGTCAACCAGGATCTTTGTGAATAATTAAAAACCACCTGAAAAGCTGCATGTGTCGTTCTGTCGCTTGCAGGAACATTGTGTGCAGAGCAGGGACAGTGTATAATGGAATGTGGCCCCGTGTGCAGAAGCATGTTTGCTGAATTCTGCCGGACGGTCACACACACGCACACACACACACAGATCAGACTTCATCAAACTGAGAGAGCCACACCCATGTCCTCTGGTCGCAGACTGCTTTGTTCTGGCTGTGGCCACTGCTCGCTCGCTCGCTCGCTCACTCACTCACTCGCTCTCTCACACACACACACACGCACATACATACACACACACACACACACACACACACAAACACAAAGCAGTGTGAGTAGGTCACAAGCTTGTCCTGCCTGTCTGTCACATAGTGTCTGTACGTGACTCAGATTCCTCTGCTGTGCGTCTCTGCTCCTCCGTCGTTCAGCCGCCGCCGCTCGGCGTTTACAGAAACCAGACGCTCGCGCAAACAGTGACAGCACAGACGCGCAGATATGAGACGGGCTCTTATTAAAGACAGCAATTCAGCTCCGGGGGAAGTGACACAAGCGCTGAACAACGCACCGTCCACACGTGTTCAACAGCTGCAGCGCAGACGCTAGTGAGATGTGACATTATCGGCTGCCTCCCGACCCCAAAATGACACAGTGCTAATTGTGAGAGTTGCAGGAGTTTGTCTGTGCGCCCCCATCGAGCCTGTGGGGCGAGAGAGGCTGGCTTCAGGCGAGAGAGAGAGAGAGAGAGAGAGAGGGGCTGGCTGAGCTCCATCTGTCAATCTGAAACATGGCTCCATCAGTCTGCTGCTCACACAGCCAGACAAACAATGCAGGAGTCAGCATCATGCAGATCCACAGCTGACACAGACCACCTGAACCCACCCGGGGAACGTGGAGCTGGATCATCTCCTCGCGGGCTCTGAGAGACCTGGACCCGGAAGGGCAACTTCCGCGGTTCCACTTCCAGCCACATGCCTCTGTATTGTGACCGAGCGGCAACGTCGGTGAAGGTCGGAGAGCAGCCACCGTTTGGATTCACTGCGACAGTAGAACCTCTACCTCACGTTCCCCCTCCGACCTGCTGCTCCACCCGTGGACGAGTCCGGACCTCGTCGGTTTACGTGAGAGCTGGACATTCACCGCACCTGTCGGTTGCCTCCTCCTCCTCCGTCCCGACATCTCACATATCTGGAATTGATCGGCATTCTCTTGGGAACACATGCGTCGCACCCCGCGAGGCCGGGCTCCTCAAAACCAGCGACCAGCCGCCTGGCTCATGGGTTACGGCTCATGGCGGCGCTCAGCTGCTCAGCTCATGTTCGAAATACAACACAATACACAGCAGTGTCTCCGGTTAGTAAACAAGACAATGAATGCGATGGTTTATTGATCCCCGCAGGGGAATTCCTTCCGTGAGTGAGGGGGTGAGGGACCTCAGCCCGCTGACCTCGGGGGTTTTCAGGGATTCAGAGAAGTGATCAAAGAGCCTTTAAAGCAGATGACTGATGACATCATACATGGACAGAGGTCATATGGATCATGTGGACGGGCTCTGATCGTTCCACCACCCAGACGTGGCGCAGGGGAGGAGATGAAGTGGGACGGCCCGGCGGGGAAATTCCTCATTCTTGCCCCCGTCGGACATTTTGTATGTTCATTATGAACACTTGCACTTTATTTCAATTAGTTTCAGCGCAATGAGGAATAATCACGGCATTGTCTGACCACTTCGAGACACCAAAAGAATCCGTGTGGTGGAAAATGCTTTAAAGACACGAGGAGGTTTCGTGCAGAGTGTTTGTGAAGAGTTGATTAGCTCAGTGTTTTGGTTTCAGTGACCCACAGCTTTATTGTTTTGGTTCACCGCTCCGATCAGGATGGTTCCCACATGCAGCAGCAGCAGCAGCAGCAGCTTTGAACATCAAACTCACAAACACTCGAGTGGAGCTGCTCAGAGCTGCAGACAGGGCGAGTCCGACACAAGCTGAGGAGCATGAGGGGCCGTGGAGGAGCCCGCGCGATTAAAGGTGCACAGATTACAGTTCAGAAGAACCTCGAAATAGACAACAATGTTCAACGACCTGAAAGTACAAATGGCGGTTGTCGCGTTGATGTGTATATTTACATCTGGAGCAGGTCCTCCCCACAGAGGCGGCCATGTTGCCTCAGCTCAGTGTTTGCTCAGTGGCTCCTCGCGCACAAACTAAACACTGGCTCTCGCGCACAGACGGAGGCCGTCGGACGCTGTTGGTATCGTGTTCCCTTGATGGACAGAAACGACAGACGACGCCGAGATGTTCCTCTGGACAAACTTCACACGGGAGCCGACAGAGTCATGTGAAGCCAGAGGCTGAGATCTGACGTGGAGACAGAGTCTGACTGTTCAACGCAGAGTCTGTGAGGATCCTTCAGCGTGGATTCATGCTGACACTCCTTCTCTTACTCCTCCCTATGTCTCTCGCTCTCTCTCTCTCTCAGTTGCCCCTCAGCACTGCCAGGGGGGCAGATATGAAGCCTCACCATCCTCCGCCTGCCTCCCATTCACAGAGTCTCAGTCACTTCAGCGGCTGAAGCCTCCACACATCCAGTGTTTGCACAAGGGGAGCAGTGTTTAAATGGTGTTTATGCCTGAAGCACTGACAGTCAGACACAGGGTTAAATGAATAATACACAGAAGAAGAAGCAGAGCGGCAATCAACAACAAGCGGCACGACCAAAGGGACTTCTGCCATGATTCCAACTCTCTGCGCCGACACAGACTCGTTTTCATATCGTCCCCACAGGCGCACAGGATTCCGCCCGTCTTCTGCTTTTGGACCAAACTTCACTTGAACACTTTTGAGACTTTGTGTGACAAATCACTTTCAGTCTTCACGTCCCTTGGGGGTCGGAGGTCAGAGGGTCACAGGCGACTTCAACACAGCATGGACTAAATACATAGGAGTGGACAGCTGCACGACCGAGAGCTCGTCTCACCCGTCTGCCCCCGAGAAGCGAGTCTGTGTGGAAACCGAGCAGCAGACGCATTCAGGCCGATAGTGGAAAGCCCTGCAGTTCACAGCCTGGCCTCTAAGACTCCAATGTTAAAATGTTCCACTTTAGAGGTGAATTAAACAACTCCACACATCACAGCGACCGTATGAACTCTTTAGGTCTCAAGGTGTAATGTGTCTCATGCTGACGGAGCCACCGAGTTAAAAATAAAGGGATCTATAGGAATGTGTGGAGCTGTTTATGTTTCCTGGCTGTGCAACTATTTCTGTACACAACCCCAGGACCTACATCTATTTTGTGATTGGTTCATCAGCTGCTGAGAAATGAATCATGTCATCGGTTCGTTATGATTTACAGTTTCTCAACAGGAACTCGGCCCATGGAAAGCTCCATAGAATCACTGTTATTCAAGAAGGCTTGTGAGACTTTTCTTTCATTCTCTTAATTAATTTAACATTACAGATCAAAAATAGAACTGTCAAAAGTGGAAATATGATCCAGACTTTCTCCTGGAGTAGATTCTCAGTTTCTCTCTGACAAAGAACACAAAGGAAACCTGAGGACGTCTCTGAGGTGTCTCCTCTCACGTCTCCTCCAGTCTGAGTGGGGACAAAGACGGATGCTATTTGAGGTGCCACACATACACACATGTAACCTGCTCTATTGTCACATGTTCTATAAATACACCTGCTCAGAGACGCAGGGCTGCACCGACATGGAGGCACTGACCTCATCCTGCTCTCGTCTTACATGGAGCCTTCAGCATCACTGCAGCAGCAGCAGCAGGAGCAGCACCTCTGTGGGTCACGACACCGGGAACCATCTCAGACGGACCCGTCGGTTCATAACAGAGATGCAGGTCAGTCGGTTTGTGGATCAGACTTACATCGTCAGTGATTTACGGTTGACGGGGTGTTTAGCTCCGCCCCTCCATCTCCTGATGAGCTTATCTCCATGATCAGACACAGACGTCCACATCATCACAGCCCCGAGATAAATCTTTGAGAAATGATATGAAATGAGGTCAAACACGAGATGAAACGAACCCGCTGCCACTTTGAGCCAGGTCCTGTCCAGCGTACGTCCGCCCTCTTCTCATTCACAGAGGACACATGGGCGCTACGTCCATCTTTGTTTACAGTCTGTGTCCAAAACAGCTTCTTTCCTTGAAACGTCACAGTCCTCCAGTTTCAGCATCGTCTCCCACACAAACAAACCAACAAAACAATACGCTGATCACGTGACCGGCCCCACTGCTGCATCAAAGCAGACACTGTGAGTTTAGAGGCTGAACGTGTGAAACCACAGGCAGGATGAAACCCTCTCGGAGCGCCACAGCTCCGCCTCCTCTGAACATAACCCAGCTGCCTTACGTTTGTCAGCACCAGGTCATTTGGCGAATCACTCAGAGACAGAGACTGATTCTGTAAACTGAGGCTGCGTTCACATCCGACATGTCTGCAGAGGTTCAAACGGAGCGGCTGAGCTCCCCGTGTTTTCGTACGAACTCTGCTGCCGTTCGTCTGCGGTGCGGAAACAAAGCACGTCGACCGCAGGAGGTTGTAAAACCACACGTGTCAGTCCAGCGACACATCTGCGAAGTGTCTTATCTCGGAGTTAATGCAGGATCATGGAGCAGCCATATGTCTGTCAGTGTGTGGGCGGAGATTAGAACATTAAGGAGATTATCATTTAAAAAGTGAGGAAGCCGAGCCATCCCATAGTATACTCTTATCACACTATACAAAGTATGAAATGACTGTTGACAACTTGTTCTTCATGTGGGCTGCACAGTTACGTGGGCGACACGAGACTGGTGGTACAGCGCCATGGGCCCACCCCCGCATCTACCTGTGCTCCGCCTCTTCTACCCCAAATTTGGACGAACCAGGAAGTAGGGGGAGTTGAACCGCCCACTACGAGCCTCATAAGCACCGTGCAGACACCCAACAGATGCTATATCCATCTTTATTTAGTCTATGGTCGTAACATGAGCTTTATTATGGGGATGATAAAGAAACTGTTGGACACCAACATTGAAGATCCTGGCATCAGCTCACTACAGGAGAACCACCAGTGTGAAACCAGCTTCTTGTTGTTGCATCATCTCTACATGAGTGAGGAAGCTTCCTGTACATGAAAGCAGCCAGGTCTGTTTTGCTGACTGTCTGGGTTCATCCATGTTGAATGAACATCTGACAGCAGAGCTGAACGAGAGGTTGAGATGAATGTCCAGAGGATCCACTCTGTGGCAGGAAGAGTCAGAGGACACACACACACACACACACACACACACACACACACACACACACATACACTCTGTGGGCAGCTGGAGCTGTCAGAGCGATGTGTTCTGTCGTTCTCTCGCTCTCTCTCTCTCGCTCTCTCTCTCTGGGGCTTTGCCTCTTACGTAACAAACTGGATGAAATGTTAATGTGGCAATGAGGGAATTCTGCTCTGACTGAAGCTGCAGTGTGTCACATGAAGAGCAACTCCACAAGGTGAGATGTTGTCCTGGACATGAGGACTGAGGAGGAGGAGGAGGAGGAGGAGGAGGAGGAGGAGGAGGAGGGTGGGCCTCCTCTTAAAGTGTCAGGGCTCATGGACCCGAGGGTCAGAGGTGACTGAGTCTGGTTTGGTGACTGAAGCCACGTGGACCTGTTCCAACATGTCAGCCGGACTCTAACGCTCTCATTCCGGCTCCCACTGACAAACACACTTCTTCATCTGCTGCTGCTGCTGTTATTCTCAGATCTGTGCTGAGTAAGAATCACCATGATCTGTCCATCTGCTGACTGTTCCCTCCATCACCGCTTTGTTTTTAAATGTCTTCGTACCCGACACGCTCAAACCTGATTGGATAAACTAGAAATGGAAAAAAAAATAAAAAATCAGTCGACCTCCTGCCACACCATCTAATCTCTGTAATACAGATTATGCAGATTAACATGTAGAATCAACACCAATAGAAAGCATCATATTTATCACAGCTCGAGAGGACGACGTCCGTCCATCTGTGTGTCAGAGGACTGAGGAGGGGGAGGAGCCTCACGCATGGATCAGAAATACTGTCAATCACAGGCTAAATACTGTGTTCTATACACAGCATGACTATTATGGGATAGTGTGAGAATGAGGTCGACTGGTCATGTGATCACACACACACACACACACACAAGAAAACATGAATAGGTTTAGGTCACAGATCCATTCTACCTCATTCTTACAGACTGCACCTTTAATGAGGCCTTCACAATCTGCTGCCTCATCCACACAACAGCAGGGACACGGTGTGTGGGGGGGCAGTGTGACGTCAGCAGCTTCACACATGACGACACAAGATGTCAGCTAACAAATGCAGATTTACCATCATCATCATCATCATCTTCATCATCACAGATCAACAATGAGCTCCATTGGCAGCTCTGCCTCCATGAACTCCGTGCACATTCATGTCAATGCGTCACATTCAGTCGTCCTGCTGCTCACACGCACGCACACGCGCGCGCGCGCGCACACACACACACACACAAACACACACACACACCCACGCGCACACGCACACACTGCAGAGCAGATGTGGTGTCCACCTCACAGCATCTGTGTGCCGCTGCACATTATGTAAGAAAGCAGCGTGACATTTATCCAAGGCGGCGGCCGCAGGGGTGATGTGAGGCGGCGGGGAGGTGGCCTGAGAGCCCCGGAGCTCCGGAGCTCCTGGCTGCGGCTGGACGGGAAGGTGTCCCCCCACCGCCCTACCTCCACCACCACCTCCACCACGTCTGTTCGTTAGCGTCACTACAACCACGCGCTCTGCGATAAAGGTGTGAATGTGACAACTGACACGGACACGGACACTCGGCGCTACTGACAGCGACACACGCCGGGGCGGAGAGCCCCCTCCGCCGGGGAGAGCGAGCTTACCTCCTCGGCTCCGCGGACCTCCTCCTCCTCCTCCTCCTCCGTCTCTTCGTCCTTTTCTCCGACGAGGGAAAGCGGGGAGCCGCGCGCCGCCTGTCCGACAGTCCACCTCCGGTCCCCGGTCACACAGCTCGTATCCTTCCGCCGGACAAACAACAACAGCGGCAGCGGCAGCAGCGGTTCCACACGGACCGAGGGTATGATCCAGTTTCCTCCGCTCCTCGGTCCCACTCCTCACCGCGGCTGTTTTCAGTCCTGCCGTCACGTCACCCTCCCTCCTCTGCTCCCCTCTCCCCTTTTTCTGCGTGCACACGCAGCGCGCGTCCACGAGGGCCGGAGGGTGGGAACGAGCAGCCAGAGAGAGAGAGAGAGAAGAAGAAGAGGAGGAGGAGGAGGAGGAGGAGGAAGAAGAAGAAAAAGAAGAAAAAGAAGAAGAAGAGGGGGAGGAGTGCAGGGTGGTGGGATTCAGGATGTTAGTGTGAAGTGTAAAGTAAATAATAACAGTGATGACGTCACTGGGTTTCAAAGGAGCTCCGTGGACAGGCAGTGTCACTCACCACATGACTGACATGAGGGCGGGGTGTGGCCAGAGGTGTGGACATACACCCCCCCTACACACACCACACACACACACACACACACACACACACACACACACACACACACACACACACACACACACACACACACACACACACACACACACACAACTGAGTTAATGAGTTTGTGAATTTAGTATCATAATAAAGTATCTATCTATCATGACGTTGACTTACGTTGATTATTGATTTCCATCAAACAAACATGGATCCAAGTTAGACCTTGAATTTAGATAGAATTTAAATGAACCAAATTTGATTTAACCAAAATCTTAATCCAACCTCAATCCATGTTCAATCTGATCCTATCTGACTCTTAAAATTAATCTGAACCTTGGCAAAATCCAACATGAACCTAAACCTAATCTTAATACTAACTTTATCCTGACGTTAATGTAAGACAAACCTTATCCCCCAAATTTAACATCTAATCTAAAACCTAAACCTGAGATTCAACTATCAAACCTGATTCTAACTTGATTCTAACTCCAACCTAAATTTAACTTCAGTTTAACCTGGACCACATTTTACCCTGCCCTAAATTTAAACCACTACTTTACCTTAAAGGTCCAGTGTGTCAGATTTAGTGACACCAGGTGAAGAAGTGATGTGTTGCAGGAAAACTCCTCCCACCATTCAGCTATCATTCAAACTGAGCTTGTTTGTTTGTTTGTTTACTCTGTGCACAGTGTGTAAACAAGTCAGTCCAGTCCCATCACACCACGCACATCCTCATCAGAATGGATTTGTCAGTTGAAAGGTCAGAGTCACTTCATGTTGTCACCATGGAGACACACAGTGTAACTCCGCCCACTCCACTCTGTGAGGCTGAGAGAAGTTACACAGAGAATCTTCACTGGATCGAATGAGACAGATAAAGAGCCCTGGGGTGGTTATAATACCTGTGTGTGTGTGTGTGTGTGTGTGTGTGTGTGTGTGTGTGTGTGTGTGTGTGTGTGTGTGTGTGTGTGTGTGTGTGTGTGTGTCAAACATTTTGAAAGGGAAATCCTCCCCTCGGCCCTGAGCTGGAATCTAACTCCGTGTTGAGGGCCCCCTCGCCGGCAGTCCACAGTGACAGGGGCCCCACATGGAATAAGTGAGGCGGTAGCTGGGGGCAGAGTGGGCGGCTGGAGACAATAGAGTGGACGGTTTGTGTAAAAGCAGAAATCTGAGATCAGGTGATAATCTGTGCCGGCAGCGAGAGGTGGTCCTGAGACATTTTTGATTGACAGCTCTGTGACATGCCTCCATACACAGAACTACAGTGTATTCTGAGTTCTTTGTTATGAGGGAACTTCAACCGTGACCTTTGACCCCGATTTGAATCAGGTCATCTGCAGGTCTGACTCATCACTTCTCTCTGCAATGGGAACATGTGTAGATGACATTTACTCCCTGGTCATGTGACCCAACAACCATCGCAATACCTGGATGAAGAATATGCACATTATTATTATTATGAGTATTATTATTATTATTATTGTTGTCATTGTTGTTGTTATTATTATTATCATAATCATAAGTGTATTGTTATTATTGTTATCATTATTATTGTTGTTGTTGTTGTTGTTGTTATTGTTATCAATAATAATCTTATTATTATTGTTAACATTATTATTAGTATCATCATCATATGTTTTTTTAGTTAATTTAATTCTATTTCATTTTATTTTATTCATATTATGAATTATTTAAGTAATATTATTCATATTACTTATTATCCATCTTCCAAACCCCATTTATAATCTGACATGGTCATTTGTTGCCCTCCTGTGGTTTATTTAAAACACTGCAGGTAGATTCGATAGATTATGGGGATTTTGGCAAAAAGTAGGTATTTACCCCCCCTATCGATTTGTCCTGCGGTACTGCATGGTACTGCATATGCAGTACTAAATATCAACCACGAGATGACGACCTTGTGGCAGAAGAAAATAAATATGATCATTTGCTGTCATCTCGTGGTTGATACTTAGTACTACATATGCAGTACCATAGGACCAACCGATAGAGGGGGTAAATACCCACTTTTTGGGCAAAATCCCCTTAAACTGTCTATAAAATCTGCCTGCAGTATTTAACATAAACCACAGGAGGGCGACAAATGACCATGATAGATTATTGATATTGTTTGGCAGACTGATGACCACAAAATAAAATAAAATAAATTGAATAAAATAAAATAAAATTAGATTAAGTTAAATTGATTCAAATCAAATCAAATCAAATCAAATTTAATTAAATTTAATCAAATCAAATTTAATTTAATTTAATTTAATTTAATTTAATTTAATTTAATTTAATTTAATTTAATTTAATTTAATCAAATCAAATCAAATCAAATTAAATTAGATTAAATTAAATTATGGATTAGTGTCTAAGTTAGTGTCTTCAGACAGAAAGACCAAGGAAAATCGATAAATAAATCGATAAATATGTAAATATATATAAACATATAAATGACATAAATATGTGAACATATGAATGAATACATAAATTAAATACTGAATAATAATAGTAACAATTACAATGCTAAGACTAACAACTATATGAGATGACTGATGCTTTGAACTTGTCTCTCTCACCCACTCAGGAAACAGATTGTACGTGGTCACACACAGAACAGGCAGTTTTCTGAGAAGTGCAGCTGATGAGGTAACAGCCTCCATCTGAGGTGCATTTATATAAAGTCAGCACAAGATTAAGGGCGGGAGGAGACTATCTGCCACTTGTCTCTTAGTCCCCGGACGGATTAGTGACACAGCCTGAGCCTGACTTTAGATTTTTAATGCACGGCAGTCAGTGAGGAATATAAATACATTTACTGTGATGAGATGGATTCACTTCATATTCTATTAGTGAGGAATAATCAGGATGGAGGTCCAGTAAACACTGAACTCCTGACTAACCCTTGAAATCGGATGGATTTGGCCTTTTAGCTGCTCAAAGGTCAGTTTAGGACTGAATGTACAGACGTGTAGAGTCTGTGTTATCATCAGTATTTCTGTTTTGGTGCCACTTATTGTGTGAGGTGAGTCTGTTTGAAGATGTAGTAGGACAGTATGTGGGCTGCTCCTCCTCAGAGCACAGACAGTGGGAATGGAGTCAGGCTGGTTCTGATCGGGCCGGGCTCAGTTCCTCCAGGCTCAGGCTGGAAATAGATCTGGAGAGTGGAGGTAGGAGCAGAGCATGGCGAGGTTCCAGCAGTGAACTATTAATGTTCTCTGAGCCGAGGCGGGTGGAGACGAAACGCTGAGTCAGTGTTTTCGCCTGAAACAACCGAGCTTCCCTCAACTATTGTTTCTGACGGAGGAAACAAACGCAGCACAGTGTGTTTCTGTTGCCTCCAGCCCACGCCACAGCTGCTCTTATAACAAATATAATATTATGATATGAGGTCACGTCCACCGGGAGGAGGCGAGGATTCCTTTTCATGATCAACTGAAGTGATTTCGATTCAAGCGGAGAGAGCGGGAAGGAAAAGAGGTGGGGCTCAGGTAGAGCTGGGGCGGGCCCATGGTCATGTCACAGCAGCCCAGGTGTCACTCAAGAGGCCACGCCCTTAAGGATGCACAGTTTCAAACCTGGATAGAATATAAATAAGCCCCGCCCCACATACATACAGACCAAACTGTAGTTTGTACCGGACTCTAATCGTGTTTTGTTCTCCTCTGAAGTTGAACATTTGAACATGGGAGTCCATGGGGGTTGACTCGCTTTTGCCTTTAGTGGCCACCATGTGAACTGCAGTGTTGGACCCAGACCTGATGAACATCTGATCACAGGCTCATAAAACATTTGGTGAGTCTGAGAAAGTATAATTTTTCAAACGTGCTCAGGGGAATTATATTCACATGCAAAATAAATCTGCCGCTGGTCAGCGAAGAAGTATGGTTTCTGTTTTCAATCCTTTTCTTCCCCCTCAGTAAACTGAATATTAAACAGATCTGTGGTCTGTTCTTCATCTGCTGTTTCCTCAGGGTCAGAGAACATGAAACACTATAAAACTAAACCTTTAACCTTTACAGAGTGAAAACAACAAAGACGACTGTGTACATATCGACTTTTATTATTTTCTCCCCCCAAGACAAAAATTTCCAGAGTATACAAGAAGTGGATTGTCATCGAACAGCTTCTAAACTAACCACTGAAAACAAAACAAAAAGAAAAATTAAACCCCCAACTATTATAATAAACATTTTGGGAAATATACATACATAAAAATAGACCTCTGAGAAAATTCAAATATTGACATTTCCTAACAGCTTATAGTCAGGGCTCCATCAGTAGCAAAGAAGTCTGTAATGTGAACATAGCAGAGGAAGTAGAGAAGTAAGTCTGACATCCATCATGTTTTTCTGATGTGTGAAGTAAGTCTGACATGGGGAATGTAGGTTAATATTGTTTGACATGTAACAGCTTTAAATTCTACGGCTGCAGATTCAAAGCAGACGACAGACAGAATGGATTCTTTGGCGTTTTGTTGAGTCAAATACAATAAAGTCAAAACCCTGTGTTTGAAAACGAATTGCATATATTCATATTAAATCACCTGAAGTGCTCTGGATTAGGAGCTGCTTTCATATCACAGCGTGGGCGTGAACCTGCGCGTAGGTTCAGAAAGAATAAAGACATTCGTCAATAAGACTGTGGAGTAAAAACATGGAGATTGCACGCTCCTCTTCTGTTAGGCACAAAAACCCAGATTCAAAGTTCCACTAATTAGACCGAGCCCGAGCCTCTGTGCAGGGCCGAATATCATCAGTACACAACAAGTCCCGCAGATCAACATCAAGACAAAAGGTAGATTACGCAGGGCCAACACAGCCTGCGTACCACTCCTTTAACACAAACTTGACTTTGTTTTGGATTGTTTTTAAAACTCATTTTCCAAGTTGCACCGTTGTTATTCAAAGATGGCCGCCAGAATAAAAATGTTCATCCTCAACCTTTGATTTTGGAGCAACCTTAAAGGCACAGTACGCAGGATTGTACTCACGTGAAGAATGTATAGGCACTGAAAGTGAGCTGATGTGTTTATCCGCAGCTCCATCTCCTCGTTTCATTATTGTTTTGGTCTCAGGGAGGTAACACCTGCGTGAGCAGGTAATTACAGTTCCCCCGGGACGAGGGCGTAACATCACAAATACAGGGTGTGGCCAGGCAGGTAAACAAAGCTATAATAATGGCAAAAACAGGAAGTAATGCAATCACTGACACGTTTGTGCTGGCGTTTAGCTTTGTCATCTTTCTGACACATTAGCATTTGTCCTGCTGGTGATGTTGTGTAAGGGAAATCCTGCGCACTGTACCTTTAAGAACACCCACTGCATTTACATGGATTTACAACAAATGATCTTATTCTCAGTGAGACTGTTTAATAAAAATCATTTGAGAACCTGGATGAAAATTCCTTTCATTGGAGAATTCCCCCGAGACTCTGAGGAAACAGGAAGTGAGAGAAACGCATGGGGCGACAGATTCATGTGATTTTTAAGATCGTGAGCACATGACACAGAACAGCGTGTGGAGCTCTACACGGTAACAGTTCTTCAGATATGGAAGTGTGGGTCCGAGTCAACACAGGAGCACATGTGTTACCCACTGTCACCACATCCCACACACACACACAAACACACACACGAGCGACAAGAGCTGGAATGCCGTCTTGACATGTTTCAGAAATGAGTGCAGAGAAAAGATTACATCATGTGCTCTAAAGTTAAATGTAACAGGCTCTCACCTTCTATATTATATTATGTTAGATTTCATTCTCTTGACCCTGACTAACACAGCTGACACATGTCTCTTATAAAAGGTAGATATCTGAGATATGCAGAATTTTAAAAACACCTCCTCATTCTTTGTCTCGTCATCACAAACCAACAAAGGAACCAGAAAGCAGAGAAAGAAGAAAAACCCAAAACCCACAACGCATGTGACAGCTCAGTTCGACCTTCACCGTTGCTGCCGGGGGGAGGAGGAGGAGGAGGAGGAGGAGGAGGAGGAGAGGAGGAGGCGCAGCGGTGGCGAGGACGTGCGTGTCACATGGAAATCATACCGCTCCCAAAAACTCCCACAAGTCTGCGAAAGACAAGAGAGACTCCTCCCAAAGAGCGGCGAGGGAGAGCTTCTGCAGTTTGTGGGTTCAAGTGTACAAAAGGGAGGCGGGGCATTTCTTTCTATCATGAGGGAGGTCGGCGGGGCCAGGGGCGGGTGAGGGAGGTGTCAGGGGTGTGATGCCGTTGGTGGTCACTCCTCGTCCGAGCTGCTGTTCTCCAGAGAGTAAATCATGAAGGCCAGGTCGGACCGGGCCGGTACCAGGGGGCTTCCGGGCTTCACCACCTCAAAGCCCATGTAGTGGAACGTCCTCATGATGGACACTGGCGAGGAGACGGGAGGAAGAGGCTTCAGTTTGATGAGGATTGTACAGTATATACTTTATTTAATCATTTCATTGATTTAAAGCGCTTTATGAATGCACTTGGATTGGATCGTGCTACGGCTCTACTGGTCCGACCCACTTCAGATCAAACTCCCTGAACTGACACTTGAGAGTGAACGAGTATACTCATCAACATATGAAAATGTCTCCACTTTCACAACAGAAAGAGGGATGTGGAAAGGGGGCGGGGCTCTTACATCGATCCTCTCTGTTCTTATGGAACCACAGGAAGACGTAGTTCACTTTGAGCTTCTCCTCAGCAAACTCCAGCAGAGCAGTGAGCCTGAGGACGACATGAACACAGACAGAGACACAGTCAGCTGGTGAGTGGTGGTGGGGGGGGGGGGGGTCAGTGTGGACATGACGCGGGGGGGGGGGGGGGGGGTGTCAGTGTGGACATGACGCACATGACGTGTCCTCTTTATATAATATGAGCTCTGCAACTTTACATAATAATGCAGTGGCAGCCACAGAGGCTGCTGCTCATTGGACTGGCACTGAGACGACAGCCGGCAAGGTTACGCTGTCCCCGCATTGATTTCTGACACACCATTCAAATATACAGCTATTCATAGTACATTGGTACATCTTAGTACATTGGAGGCTCCATCACACATCATGGTGTGAAACCATTGATCTGATATGACTGTCATTATTCACATCACTGGATCGTGCGTACTTTCATTCTGAGGCAGGCTGAGAACTTTTTGAATGACTTCTTCAGCGGAACCTCCAGAGCAGTTAGCTAGTGCCACATTGTGCGGGTCAACACAAAGATCCAGAGGTGCACACAGCTGGGCGAATGTGCGTGGATGAATGCATGATGAGTGCTGCTCCGGCGGTTCGATGCCCTGCCAGCTCGGGTCTGTATCTGGGTCTGTTGGCTGAGGTCCAACTCAATAATGTCACGGTGTCACACTGTGCAGCTGTTTCACTTGCCTTCAAGTATGAAGTGAATGGTGCAGATGACATGAATTCAAACTGTGTTACTCACACAAACATGAACACGTAGCTGCATGTTGACATTGTGCACGAGGCTGCATGCTGATTGGACAGTGCTCACTAGTGTCATGGGTCTGTCCCCATGTCCCCCGTCTGTGCAATTGTATCATATGCAGAGATGTTTCATGCGCAAATATTTTGAGGTTGAATGAATGCATGCAGTTCACAGGGTGGCCACTTGAGGCGGGCTCCAAAAGTGAGTCAATCCCCATAAAAATTCAACTTTAGAGGTAAATGAAACGTGTTTAAAAGCTGGTGCCAAATGCAACTGTGCATAGTTAAGGGCGTGGCCTGTCGAGTGATGCTGTAACGGCATCATGTGCTCACACCAGCTCTGCCTGTGTTTATCATGTTATTATTCTACATAGGCGATTGAGTGAAAACCACGGCGGGTCATGATGCCTCCTCACCCCTCTTTGCTGCCCTCGACCAGCGGTCCGGCAGGAATCTCCAAGAACAGGCTGTCCTCAGATAAAGTGGTATCCCAGGAGGCCGAGCGGCGCTCACTCAGTTGGTAGTGGAAGTGGAGAAAAGAGGGGTTCCCACTCACCGGAGCATCCTGTGTCACTGTCAGCTTCTCATTCTGCGGCCACACAGAGAGAGGGGCACTTTGTAGTGATTCACATTTTTCACATCTACAGACCAAAGACATGCTTTTATTTCCAACAAAATAATAACAAACTTAATGGTGAAGTGAAACAGGAAGTGACTGTATTTGGGTGAAATGAAGAAGTGACGTATTCTTGCAGCAGACAGACTCTTCGCTGTCCGTTCACTTCTGCTTTTTACTTTGCAGATGCAGTATTTTCAATTCAATTTTTAATTTTGGAGTTTTGATTCGGGAGTATGAGCTCTTTCATTTATAGTTTTCTGCTTCACTGCAACTAGAGTTGAAAATGAATATAAGGTTGCAGGTGTTTCTCAATGTCATGAGGGAGGAGCCTGTCCTCACTGCTCTGTGATGAACTACAGATAAAGTTAGAGAGGACAGAGGAGAATATGACAGTTATGACTGATCTGTCTGATCCTAAATCTCTAATCCCTCTCTAGGACATTCAGTCACATGTCTGGGCAACAATTGTACAGACACACACACACACACAGATGTATAACTACATTATTAAAAGATGTTTTGAAAATACTGAAACATGTAGATTAATTTCTATTATGACGTTTGATTTGATGCAGTGAATGAAAGAACTCTATTGCAGTAGCAGATGAAGAATAGGAGTCAGATCAAATTAAGTATTTTTAAAAAGCTCCTCTGCACAATGAGGACACACACAACTCAGTAACCAGGTGCTGTGCTGTGTTGTGTGTGTGTGTGTGTGTGTGTTGCAGACTGGTCCCTGAGGGACGAAGCACTTAACACGATTATCACCTGCAGAGCTCACAGCTCAAAAAGAACAACATGTGCAGACTCGTTATTTCCACCACCAGCCTCTGAAAGCTGTGTCATTCATAAAATATATGAATTAAAGCATTTACAGCATTGTGCTGAGATTATCGCCCATCTAGATACCAATGTGTGGGATTTAGTGACATATTTTTAATGGCAGCCAACTGATAACGCCTTCCCCTCATCCCTGACCACCTGAATACCACCTGAAGTGGCTTCATGTGTGTGTGTGTGTGTGTGTGTGTGTGTGTGTGTGTGTGTGTGTTCACCTTTTGTAGTAGTACGCCGAAACAGTGATCCCTGACCGTCCCTCGCCCACCCGGGATCTTCAGCTGTGGGTGAGGGGCATCAGGAGCACCACAGAGGCCCTGGAGCCTGAGGGTTTGAACTGGGAAGCCGAGACCCCGTTAACCAGGAACTGGAGGGAGGGAGGGAGGGAGGGAGGGAGAGAGAGAGAGAGATGAGCGGAGGAGGCAAGTACTGTTATTGTAACAAGAGTTATGTGTACATGTGTTATCAAATCTACCACCCAACTAGAACTCATGATTCAAACTAGCTGAGGCTCTCTGACTGAATGTGACCTGGGAGTTTTATGCAAAGAGACTCGCTGCTCCAGTTTGACCGGTCTGGTTGGTTCAATATAGTTTATTTGGGTAATTGTGATCACAAGACAAACATACAGAGTGGTTTGGCAACACCCCGTCTCACCATGCCCAAGACACCAAAACAGCATTTCAGGATCTGCCCATCACTTTGGAATCACTAAAAAGTGCAGTGGTTATTCACAAGTGTGTACGCAAACATAGTAATAAATAGAAGAAATCTTCATCCAAGTGAAAACACAGTGTTTCCCCCTACCATTCTATTGAAGCCCCCCCCCCCCCCACCCCCCCCTCCCCCCCTCCTTCTTTTATTTTCTTCTCCCTCCC
>JAFBJT010106555.1:19634-37134 GCA_016785325.1 Chascanopsetta lugubris
CTATTACAGTAAATATTGATTGAAATGGTAAACAATGGTGCAGATAAAGTGATATAAACAATATTTATAGGGAAGGTTTTGGTTTCTAACACTTTTGGATGATTAGAAAAGTCAAATTGACCCGGGAACATTATTGATGTTACTGAGAAACAGAAGGAGGGGTAACGACGCGCTGCTACATTTATCAATTTAAATGTTCAACTTCTCAAATGTACGAAATTGAAAGATGGTGTGCAAAAGAATCCTCTTCAAAATAAAAGCACATGATCCTTTCCTAGTCGAAGGCCTGCAACCCACTGCAAATAGATTTTGCGACCCGCCAGTTGTGAATCACTGCCCTCGACACATCTGACTGTTTTCTTATATAAAACAATTCAATGAACAACAGTTATGAAAACGGACGTTTGAAAAGGTCAAGGACCCGGTGGAGTTTTCCGCTCATCTGAGCTGTAGGTTTCTATTATTCTTGCAAGTAAAAGCCCATTTCCTTTTAGACGTGGATGATCCAGTCTCTTCTGGAGGAATCATCTGATGCAACAGGCAGAAATAACAAAGATGTCACTTGTTTTCGTTCCGGCACATCAACCTTAACGACAGCTGACGTCAGCCCGAACAGGTCAGTGCGCGGCTGCGTCCCATTGTTACACTCGGAGTATTCGGCAGGTGAATCACCAGCCGCCCTGCAGCACATCGTCGGAATAACACCTTTTACCTTAACAGCCACTAAACCCCGCCTCCTGGAGCGTATCCCCGGGAGACGTGACATATGCACGAGCAGCATGCGCAAAGGTGAGCTGAAATCTCCCGGGACTTATCCCCCGTCAACATGCTGACTCACTGGTCACTGCTGGTCAAAATGGTGGAGTCATGCTTTAATTCCCAGCGCTGATGTTGTACATCCCTTTACTGGCACACTGTGAGCGATCCTACACAAGTACCAGGATGTTGTGTGTAGCATGGTGTACTTTGTATCTGAGAGCATTAACGGGGTCAAGTCAGCTTATGGTTTTATGGATCCATGCATCCATGCATGCTAAGTCAATTTCATCCATTTGTCAAAGTGTGTTCATTCCTCTTTGAAAACCTGCTACGGCTGAAACGTCAGTGAAACGTCACAGTGTTGAGCACTCGGACAGGAAGCCAGTGTAGAAGCCTTGAATAGTGTGGGTGGGAAATATGTCGTCATCACAAACATGTTAAAAGACTCGTCACACACAACAAGTCGCGGCACTGAAAAAAAGACACAAGAATTGATCCTTCACCTGCACAGGTGTGTAAACACACGCCAAAGGACAGGAAATCAAAGCACCCGCTCAAGTGAGAGCATTAATCTATATATCTATATATCTCCTGCTCCACAACTCAAACATGGAATATGTGAGTAAAGATCACAAGAATAACAATAACAACCCTACGCTGAATTACATTTGCACTCCAAGGCAACCTCCTCTTCAGAGAGATGTCACATTCTGTTTGCGGGGAACGCGCAGAGGCTAATGTGGCTGCAAGGCGAATGGCGCTGCGTCTGCAGAGCAGCAGACCGACGAAAGCAACAACAACCTATGTTTAAGGCCAATAGAATGTTATTGTCATCGTGTGAAACTCTGCAACAGGAACATCATGTTATGCAGCTGCAGAGGAAGAAATGTAACCAGCTCTGATGGAGTGGTGAAAGTATGCAAATATAAAAATACCATTGAGGCTTAAGGGGTTAAGAATAAACATTTTCCGCGCTTTAGTGCATTTTCAATATTTCACAGCACAAACAGAACCGAGGTTTAAGTACTAACATAGAAATGAGCCACAGCTGTGGTAGCTCTGACATTACTATTTTTTTTTCTTTTATAAAAACTTTAGAGCTGCAGTGTGTACGATTTTGTGACATCTAGAGGTGAAGTTGCAAAACTCTGCAACAGGAACATCATGTTATGCAGCTGCAGAGGAAGAAATGTAACCAGCTCTGATGGAGTGGTGAAAGTATGCAAATATAAAAATGCCATTGAGGCTTAAGGGGTGAAAAATAAACATTTTCCGCGCTTTAGTGCATTTTCAATATTTCACAGCACAAACAGAACCAAGGTTTAAGTACTAACATAGAAATGAGCCACAGATGTGGTAGCTCTGACATTACTATTTTTTTTTCTTTTATAAAAACTTTAAAGCTGCAGTGTGTACGATTTTGTGACATCTAGTGGTGAAGTTGCATGATATATATATATATATATATATATATATATATATTGAAAGATGTTTAGAATTTCCACTTTGGGCTACTGTTAAAAATCATGGAGAACCCGTGAAGAGGATGTGCTCCTCATGTAAATATACATTAAAGGACTCATTTAAGGGTAATGGGGAAATCCTACACAGTTCACCTTTAAAGATGCAGTGTGTAATGTAATGTATGTGAGTATTACAGAATCATTTCAGACTGACATTGTTACCACCTAGATGTGAGCCCATTATGGTGTCATTGTATGAGGAGCGGATCCTCTCTATAGGGCCTGCCATGTTTCTACAGCTACCACAGCTTCTCCTGCAGGCTTGGAAGGGTGAGGGTGAGGTGATGGACACTACATGTAACTTCACTTCTAGATGGACCCAAATCTAGAACACTGCCCCTTTAAAGGATTGGGCAAAAGAGCATGCATTTATTTTGAAAAGGACTTCACATCTGATTGGCACTAGAGGTGGAGATGAGACTCTAAATGCAGCCTCTGTTTGTAGCAGATTGTATGTGTCAGTAACATCAGTGTGTGTGTGTGTGCGTGCGTGTGTGTGTGTGTGTGTGTGTGTGTATGTCAGTAGGGTGGCAGAGAGGTCAAGCCACCCTGACAGACAGTCAAAATGACAGCTCATTTTCAGGGACAAACAGCCCCTGGGGCACACAAACACACACACACATGCACGCATGCACGCACGCACGCACACACACACACACAAACACACACCACACACACACACACACACACACACACACACACACACACACACCACACACACAAACACACTTTCATAAGTTTATCTACCTAAAATACAGAGAAGGGTTGGACTCATTTGTCTGACCCAATGGGTGAGTGAACACTGCTCCTGTGCAATCATTACTGCAGTTTGACAAACATACATGAATGATATAATAATCTATTTAATGTTCAAGTCATTATTCCTACTCTTACCAAAAATAAAAGTGTTTATTATATTGATAACTTGAAAAACATATTTCAAACTGTCAGTCTGTGTTACAGTGTCAGGATCAGTGGATCCCTATAATGCTCACCTCTCAAATACATTCTTAACAATTTTACAAAACGCAGATGGCTAATGTGGAGAGATGTGTAGTTTTCAAAAGTATGAGTGATATAATATGGATACTAATATTGTTAGTTTCCTATTGGTCCAAAAATCCAATCAACTGAAAGTCATTGGATGTGTCAACACATAGAAACACACACAGTCACAGAGAGCTGACATGTCTGATCTAAGTCTGATCGAAAAACAAAAGGTCAGAGGTCAAACCCCCAAGGTCCAGTAAATCCTACGAGGAGCTATGCAACATATATCTGCTGTTATCTGTTCACCAAGGTCAAGGAGCTTAATCAGGAACCTCCAGCGGCTGGATCACTACAATCAAGATACTGGATTAAAGTCATTCCTCATTGGACCTACTCAGACTCTTATTCTGAAATCCAAATTCTTAACTGACGCATGTTACTTCTGATCAAATGGATCTTCAAATAACATCATCCATCCTTTTATTTTCTGCCTCAAACCTCATCAATATCAGCCAATGTTTTTGGCAAATAGCAGCTTCCAGGGCTTTGGTTAGTGCCAAGCAGACATTTATTATATTAAGAAGAATTAATAAACAAAAAATAATTTAAAGAAACGACTGCCAGGAGCCAGGGTTTGCCGGTTGATATTTATAGCACTTTGTAAAATCTAGCTCGGTGGGATGCGCTGATTTGACACTGTTTATAAAGCAGATGGCTGAGCCTCCAGTGGCAAGTGCACTTTACAAGAGAAATATAAACACAAATAAACAAAATTTAAAAAAGGTAAATATAAGATCAATTCTACTGCCCCCTTATTATGTCCTATTGGCAGTTGATCAGTGTTTATTTTGAAGAAGTCAAAAATCCAATCTGGAACTCACCGATCATATAATCTGTGGTCACCAACATGAGTAATGTCGTGGCGTCTTGACCAGAGATTAACCTTTGCCTGACAATCATTAGACAGCCGCTCTTAATGTGACGGTCTCTCAGTCTGGTCTGACACATGGTCAACTCTATGACGCAGTCGCACGCAGAGAGTATCATTAAAGGGGGATTCCACTATTGTAGTGTACTGATGAATGTTCCTTAGAAATCGGTCCAGTAGTTGCAGTTGTCATTGCCACCTCCTGCTCTGCTTGGCCAGATGATCCTGTCTCATGCTCCCAGCCAATGAGGGCGCCGCCCAGCACATTGACCCATCAGAATATGGCCATTAACATTGACATCAGCGTGATCATTTTGCCTTGTATATGCCCCGCAAGTGACACCTTTTTACAGATGTCCCATTCGGGCAGCATATGTGATTGTTTACATAGTGTTCACATCTGCCGCCAATCTCTCTCTTTACAGTAGTCTGACGGTACAATTACAAGCGATAAGTGTACTTCTTCAAAATAGAAGAGAGTGGGGATTTGGTGTCATATCCTCCGATTGGCTGATATGTCACGTTTAACCTGATTGACATCGATCAGACAATCTGCAAATTGTGTGCGGGAGATGAGTGAAACAGCATCTGTTACAAACTGTCCCTAAAAATCTTCAAATGCCTCAGGAGAGTGAGGCCTGCAGCGAGAGATCAAAGTAAAAGTTTTATTGTCGGGTGTCATCTGTGACTCTGATGTTGTCATGTGTTTGCACATTTGCACACCAAAGGGTGTCACCACATAAAGTCATGTCAGTCATTGCATTTTTATCTTTTTATGTTTCTGTTGTGTACAATAAAAGTCAAGAAATTCTTTGAAATAACTTCATTTTTCAATTTGTTTGTTTATCTGTTCAGGTATTTGTTTGAATAATAATACTAATATTAATACAACTACTACTACTACTACTACTACTACTACTAACAACAACAATAAAAACAACAACAGCAATAATAATAATAATAGTAATTTTTGGTGCCTTTCAAGACACCCACGGATACCTTTCATGAATATAAAAACACTCGAGGAAAACAATATACAGATGAATAAAATTGAGAGTTGACAGACATTGCAGACTGTGGTCAAAAGGAACATGTCAGATATATATCTATTGATCCATTCATTTAATTATTAAGTTTAATTGTTTAAAAAAAATGTTCTATTCATTTTTTAGATTAATATTTTTTTGTTTCAATACATCTTCCTTTGCAGCATTTGTTTCACTATGTCATGCAACTGAATCCACTGACGTGATGCAAATAAAAAATCTTTCTAGCACGTGACTTGTTACTATCAAGTTACCACATTGCCGACAATAAGGGGAAAAAGGCATCTGCAGATATCTTTATAAACAGTGTTATGCATTCATTAGAGAATGGCTCAGTTGACTGAGATGCTACGTCTGATGCACATGTAAACAAATAAAAGACTATCAAGTGCATTAGAAGCTTTCTAGTCAATCAACTAAATGTAGAAATTGACATTTTCAATTCCCTACGATGAGCCCTGTATATTTACACCAGGGGCAGCTGCAACATGCAACTTCTATGCACATCTTGCATCTATGCTAATTCAATTTAGCTGGCTATTTATTCATATCAATGTAATGTAAGACTGATAAACTTGTATATACCTCGATTGCCACAGAGGGATCTGAGAGGAGAACATCGAACAGCTCCGAGAGGGACAGACGTAAAGGACAAGAGGTCTAAGGTGAGAGAGCCTGAGAAGCGGTGTCTCTGTGCACTTAAAGCCACCATTTTTTTTTGCAATGTGAAATGGATTACCCTTGAGATACATTGCATGTCCAGGATTAATTACCATGGAACCTACAATCTCACATTCTGTGCCCCAGTGTATGTAAATCACTGCAAACCATAATTAAATCTAACACGCTGTGATCTTCATTAAGACATTAGGGAGGCTGTAAGAGAGTCATCTTTGCGAGTGGGAATTGGCCTCCTGAATGGCAGCCCACAAACCTGAACCAGAAACTGCACCCGTAGCTAGCGCCTGCTGTGGAGTGCTAATCTGTGTGTGAACAGATGGCGAGCGCTAACAAGCTAGGCTAAATGTAGCTACTGCTGGCATGAGCCAAGACTGATCTCTGACTTCCTGATCCCAAGCCTCTTAATTAAATGCACCATTTAATCTACTCAGATTTTCAGTCCCTCTGCTCCAAAAAACAACAGCGCTCATCACTGATGACCTCCTCGTCCCACTGATTAGAGCGTCACAGCGCTGCGGCAATTAGAGTGGCAGAGAGACTCTTGCTCAACAGGCCCCTGCTTTTTGGGATCGATTGTCATCCTGAGCAATTGTTGTGTTGTTAACTGTTAGATGCATGGAATTTATATATATTGTTCTGTTTTTTTTTCAGATTTCATTTTTCTCCTACTCATGACGCCAAAACAACCTCATTTGTAACAATCCCATCGTCTAACAATACCCCCGTCATAATTGGCTTCCTTACACTGGCTCCCAGTAAAAAGTACATACGATTTTAAAATCCGAGAACTTATCACTCTCATTCTCTAAATTCTCTAAACTCTCATTCTCTAAATTCAGACCTACTGGTTGTTCCCAGAATAAATCAAATGAAATTAGAAATAAGCTGCTATAGGCTCAGACTGCTGGGGGGAATTTCCTATCATGCACTTTTCAACTGTTTTTCCAGCTTTGCTGCTGTTGGTTAACACCAAGACAGTGACCCTTGCTGAGGGTCTAAGGACAGAGGATGTTACCCACCCTGTGAGGCAAACTATGATTTATAAATGCGGGCTATATAAATAAAATTTGATTGATTCATTAATTATTATTCACTATTCATTATTCATACAGATGTTCATATATACGTGTATATATGTATAAACACCTAAAAAAATCGATTTATTTATTTGTGTGAATTAAACTCAGAAACAGTTTTGGGATTATTGTTGGATACGTAGTTGCAGCGATGTAGTACATGGAGCTGCAGTGGACCACATTGTCAACATGTCAACCCTGAGACAGTCCTTTGGACATGTTCTTTGTAGACTTTCAAAATGGCCAAAAAAAGCTCAGCTGAGCTTCAGCCATGGGAAGCAGTTCATCTCACTAACACATAGCAGGGAGTCAAGTAAAGGGGACAGAGTGCAGCCAGAAGAAGTGGAGCAGTTTACCAGTCTCAAAATATCATCTGGCACAGTGGCGTCCAGGCAGGGTACAAGTCAACAACATATAGTGTGTGTTTGTGTGTGTGTGTGTGTGTGTGTGTTTGTGTGTGGTATTATGTGAAATAATAAACATAGGTTGTACCAAAGGAAAGATGATTCTGGCCTTTGTTTTTGATATGTATCAAAGTCAACAGAGTGGTTAAAGATACAGTATGAAGGATTAAGTGACATCTAGTACTGACCTCACACACTACACTACATAAGAGTCATCTTGAGGTGACATAGTCCTTGTACTAATAGAGGGTGAGTAATGGTGTGTGAATTAAATCGATCTCTTTTGATTCTATTGTGAACAATACAAGAAACATCACGCTCAGTTGACAGGAGAGAAATGGGAGCCACTGTAAAACCCAAACACCAGCACTGGGAGCTGTCCATGGTGCTGAACTTGTACCACCACTACACTGAGCTGTCCATCGTATTGAAACATTTCATTTAATCTGAGCTGTCCATGGTGCTAACAAATGTCATTTAACCTGAGCTGCCCATGGTGCTGAAACATGTCCTATAATCAGATCTGTCCATGGTGCTGAACCATCTCATTCAATCTGAGCTGTCCATGGTGCTGAAACATGCCCTATAATCAGATCTGTCCATGGTGCTGAACCATCTCATTCAATCTGAGCTGTCCATGGTGCTGAAACATCTCATTCAATCTGAGCTGTCCATGGTCCTGAAACATGCCCTATAATCAGATCTGTCCATAGTGCTGAAACATCTCATTCAACCCGAGCTGTCCATGGTGCTGAAACATGTCCTAAAATTAGATCTGTCCATGGTGCTGAAACATCTAATTTAATATGAGCTGTCCATGGTGCTGAAACATCTCATTCAATCTGAGCTGTCCATGGTGCTGAAACATCTCATTCAATCTGAGCTGTCCATGGTGCTGAAACATACCCTATAATCAGATCTGTCCATGGTACTGAAACATCTCATTCAATCTGAGCTGTCCATGGTGCTGAAACATGCCCTATAATTATATCTGTCCATGGTGCTGAAACATCTCATTCAATCGGAGCTGTCCATGTTGCTGAAACATGCCCTATAATCTGAGCTGTCCATGGTGCTGAAACATGCCCTATAATCAGATCTGTCCATGGTGCTGAAACATCTCATTTAATCTGAGCTGTCCATGGCACTTGATCCTGAGCTATGCATGTGTTTGCAATATCAATGAAACTCTCCATGGACCTGAAGAGTCCACTTCAAGTTGTATGATATCCCTCTCCATGGTGCTTAAGTTCCCCTCATTTCCCCTGCTGCTCTCTGTCGTCTCTTCTCCTCTGCTTGGTACAGGATGAGGTAACGCCCCTTTTTGTTGATTACTTACAATATTGTTTCCCATCACAGAACTTGCTACAATCAGAGAGCATGAGATATTTCTTCATGCCCATTCACAGAATGAACAGCAAGTGGAGTACAGGGAGATATTCAGCGAGTAAAAATAACTTTTTTTGAACACCTCCTTTAATTGTTGAAATACAGAAGCATTTTTGCTGAGGAATAACTTCCAATTAGAGTTTCTCATATGAAGATTTGTGTCTACCATAAAAATGTAGACACTAACTGCCACTAGGGGTGCACTGGTTCATCAAGTGCAGTCCCAGTGTTCTATTAAAATACATCTTTTTTTGCAGATATTACCTAGTGCACTTATTTTCACTAGTTTTGCAAAGATATGATAATGATGCTTCTCTCTCACATTCACATCAGCAGAATGGAAACTCGGTTAGTCACCACAACACTTGGGTATAACTGTGGCCCGTGAAATCATTTTATGTGGCCTGCAAACTCTTTTCACTCCAACATGCCTCGATGCATTTTGCATGCACATTTTGAATTACCATAATTGTGGTTTCTTTACAGTCAATTTAGTGTCATTACGGTAATTTCACTCCTGTCTTTCCTGGTACCCCGAAAAACAGCGCCTGTGAGTGATGGAGAGCAGCGATACGCACAGCGGAGCAGCAACAGAAAACAACAAACTTTCACTGATGTTTTTTTTTTCTGTGAATTAATGACAAAAGAAGAGAACAGAACAGTGCACCAAGTCAGTCAGTATTATGTGGGCTTTTTGAGTATGTATTTATATGTATTTGGATTCCCACACATTATTATACATGCATTGTTTGATAACTTTTTAGAATAGAATAACGTTACAAAGTCTTGTTTGTGATCACCCAAATAATTTCTCGAATACTTGTCTTGTGGTGAGGAATATGCGTGTAAACGCGATAAAATGACAATCAATCAAGCTTGTGTTTCCAGGACGAGCTGTGGAGATGATGGCGGTGGTGAGGGGATGAAATGAGTGGTGAAAAAATCCAGTGTGTTTACATTTTCACATTCATGTAAATGCATATACAATATTTGTAACTTGAATAACCGATAATTAAGTATGAAGACAGTTATCTTATAATATGTTATGTTATGTGGCCCCCCGAGGGCAGCCATAATGCTGATATGGCCCTCAGTGAACATGAGTTGGACACCCCTGATTTAGGGGAACTAATGAGAGAAAGCTGATGGATCATTAGTTGCTCTTTGTTTTACATAATTCCAGGCTGCTGTGACGTAATTTGCTGCAAAGTGCTGAGTCAGCATTATGAGGAGAGTGATATGGGAATGAGGGAGGACGACGCAATAGGTCAGATTGACAGGAAACCAAGACAGAGCTCTACAGGGGAGCAGCTGATATGTTGCATATGTTGTGTGTTTTGACGGCCTATAGTTTGTTTGCTTGGTTGTTGTTTTTTTTCTCTGCTGCAGCACTGACCCATTTTCTATAATCTCCATGTTGAGCACAGAGCACTGTGAGTGAAGCCCTATATGAATGATAATGTCAGCCTGACAAATCTGCATTGTATAAGAGAAACAAAGAGGATCTAACTGACACCTTTAAAGATCCACCACACAATGAAACAACTCATAATTACTCTGCCTGGGACAACTAGTACGGCTGAATCTACACTAGTGTGTTAACCCTTATTTACCATAGGTGGTGTAGATATTTATGGCAATGGTCTTGGAGGAGAGTGTTATGAAGAGATACAAACACATTTAAAAACATATATAAAAAAATGGCTTATGAAGTTAGGCAAACATCGTGGTGCTGTATAGTTTAAGTCTTTTTTTCTATCAGGATTGAAAGAGGGTGTTTTAACCAAAGCTGTTATTTTTGATGGCTGGCGCCCAATATCAGGTTTGAGTTAAATAGCCAATTTGAATATTTAAAAATAATTAGGCAATGATTAACAAGATGGCCTCAACTTAAAACATAGATGTTTGACGTCTGGTACGAACTACTGTTTTGGTCTCAATCACTCATATTTTTCCCCATGACAACTGTACACATCTTATTTTTATTCTAGTGATGTGTGTAATATGTTTATCTCGGTTTATTTGTTGTTAGTTGCAGGCTTTGGCTATATTAATAGAACATGATACACCACCTCCAATCGGACTTGCAATTTTTCTCCAGTGGCCACTTGCGGTACTGCAACAGAAACATCCCCATGTGGCCATGACATGACAAGGTCAAAGGACGAGTGTATCAATCATCTTTTAATTGTTGGTCTCCTTTTCTTTTAACATACTGGATAGTTCTCTCTCTCTCTGTGTGTCTCATGTCAAGTCTCTGCCTGTTAATATCCTTCAATATAAACGTGTGTGTGCAGGTAAGACTTTATTTAGTACAAAATGAAGTAAACAATGTCCGTAACAATCCCTCTGGAAGCAGAAAAAGCTTGTAATCCCAGGACGACACTAAACAGACGCGCATGCACAGTGGGCATGCCGTGTCCATTTGGCTCAACACACAAACCCCCACATGGTCAGTGAGCTCGGCTGGCACAGGCCTGAGGACTGTGGAGTGGCAAAAATTCAACAGGTCCGTAAGCTCTTCTGTGGACACGTATGATAAAAGGGAAGCCTTGAGGCTCAGGTAGCATCTGTCTGCATTAGCCCGTCACATCCGCTAGGTTGTAACCCCGATGGTGTTATCGCAGAGCATGAAATGGGACTTTTTTTTTTTTTTTATGTTTCGGTCGCAGTCTGGTCCTGCTCTGCCTGCCTACAAAGGCAATTCACAATATTTTTTCAAATGGCATCATGACAAAAAAAGCTCTCCGTGCATGAAAAAAGCTTTGCGCCGCACTGACGTTTCGCACATTTTACCCACGGGATTTTGTCAGAGGAGCAACCGCACTGTTTGACTGTGTAAAGTAAAAGAGTGTGGGCCAGTGTCAGAGACTGTGAGCACCATGTCTGCTGCTGGAAACCCCCCTTGGGTGCTAATCTGTGTTGCAGTATATATAATTAGACTTGTACTGACAGTGAAAACAGGTCCAGTATCAGCTGGTATGGGACTGAGTCACAAGTGATAAGAACTGAGGTGAATGATATATCTGTTCTATTCATTAGTGAAGGCATCAGTAACAAAGAGAGCGAGTAGTTCTCCAAAATCCAAGTGATGGGGAGCAGTCTCCATTTTCCCTCTATATTGAGTAGGTTAGCCTTTCAAGTTAAATGCACTGTACAGTCTGTAGGATCTAGGGACATCTGATGGTGAAAATGCATATTGCAGCTGAACACCCCTAACCCCCCATGATTGTTCTGACTATGTTTTTGCATTCATATTATAGTGCAGCGAGATCACGGGATCTACCCGGAAACAGCTATGTTTTTTTTTCTGATTCGCTGATGAGTGGAGTATCCATGACTATGACTTTTCAAAAACATTATCATAAATGTCGCATCTATATCAATTTCTGCCACAGTTAGACATGACTTATTTCTTTGACAGTGTTAGTCATGTTTGGGTGATGAGACATGAATTTGACATGGGTGCCTATGCGCTATGAGCATGCTTACCCTTGCCAATTAGCATAAACTATGTACACACACACACACTGTCTATTGGAAGCGCGGGCACCGAGCCAGGAGTCTGTCTCTCTGTCGTTCAACCATAGTTATCTGACCCGAGCACGGCTCATTATCACCCGACTCTCACATCTGTCATGTCCCCCACCCCTTGTGCTCACACCTCTCGCTCTACCTCTCTCTCTGTCTCTCGCTCTCACACACACACACACACACTCACAAACGCAAACACATACGCACGCGCGCACATACGCACGCGCGCACACACACACACATGCACACACACACATGGATGGATGGACACTATATAGATCCATCCACCAATCCATATATACATACTACATACATACTGTACATACATTCATTCATTCATTCATTCATCCATCCATCCATCCATTGCTTAACTGTATCAGCTATTGGATACCGGTTAACCCTAATCTACATATCAACCCCATAAACACATGTAAACACTCGTTAAGGCTGCAGTTGTAACTACACATGGAATTTCCAAGAAAACGGCATACAAGCACAAACAACAACAACAGCATCGAAATCTATTCTAATGTAATTAAAGACTCCGTAATGAAATTTAAGAGGGAATTTCACTAGAGCCACCAGGCAGCCAAAGACTAATCCCGCCCTGGCAACAACAGGCAATTTATTTAGGGCACTAACGTTTCAATAAAGATGCCAACACACTGTAGTGGCACCGGTTTGTGCATGTCAACAAAGCAACAGTCTTCCTGTTCATTCTGGATGTAATGATGCAGGTGAAATGAATGAAAATAAAGGTTGAACTATGTGCACTGCCAGCAGATGTACAATGCGAGGATACGAGTGTTACTGTGAAAATGTTACGGTGTTATTAACAACATGACTTTGTGGTGGGGCTTAACATCCCATGTGAGGTCACCCAGATCCTTTGAACTCTTAAGCTGTTTTCAGACATCACAGGATTAGTGTGTCCAGACTCTGTAGTTTGCTGTTCACACATGCATCTTCTATAATGTGCATTTCTTACATCTTGAGATATTGAATCCTTTGTGTGGTGTAAGCGTTAGTGCGGGTTGGATGGAATTTATGCAGAAATGACCACCAGAGGGGGCAGCAGAAGGATGTCGATAGACATTTGAGCCAATCTCGCTCGGACGCTCCCATCCATCAAGTCCATAAATGAAAGGACCATGCGTGGAATTAAGTTTACACTCGGACAGGGGTGTCAAACTCATTTCCACCGAGGGCCACATCAGCATTATGATTCCTCTCCAGGGGCCAATTTTAATTGTGGGACTAAATGTAATTGCTATTTAACATATTATAATATAACTATCTACATACTTGATTGTCATTTATTCAAGTTATGCATTTTGTATTACACATTTGCATATATGTAAACACACTGAGTATATTGCTACACATAAAAAGTGGCATGTGAAATTGACTAGAGTTCAGGGGCAATGTTTGCTTTACACTTTTATTTTTAGACAATCACAGGCCTTTTAGCTCTCGCAGGTCACAGAATGATCTTGACACATGTGCACTAAGGTGATATGGGTTCAAAGATGCTTAAAGCAGGATTGATTTAGATAGGAACTATTTTCACACGACATGGCGCTTTATAGAAACACGTACATACGCAAGAGAAGAGGATCTGAGATTGCGCCCTGAGGCACACCATGCCTTATTGCAGATGTTAATGAGGAATGTTCTCCTACAATAGGGGTGTCAAACTCATTATGGTTGCTCTCAAGGATCCCGTTTTAATTGTAGGACTAAATATGATTACTTAATAACTGTCCTCATATTTGATTATTATGTAGTAGATTATTATTTATTTAAGTGTGTTATATGGGCAATGTATGCTTTAGACTTTTATTTTTAGACAATCACACGTCTTTAAGCTCTTCTGGGCCACGTACAATGATCTTGCTGGCCGCATTTGGGGTTAGGGTTAGAGTTAGAGTATTATTTAGAAAAAATAGAATTCATATTTCTGTCATTGGTATAAACTTATCTGAGATCACCATATTGTTGTGTTTTTGTCATTGTAGAACGGCCCCATTTGGCCAGCGGGCCACGAGTTTGACACATGTGCACGAGGGTTATATGGGTTCAAAGAGGCTTAAAGCAGGATTTATTTACAAAGATAATACTGCCACACATCATGGTGATGTATAGAAGCACATGCATACGCAAGAGACGGGGATCCGAGATTGAGCCCTGAGGTACACCATGCCTTATTTCAGCAGATGTTAAAGAGGAATTTACTCCTATGACATGCCGAGTCAGAATAAATGAAAAAAAAATATGTTTAATAATGGAGTGGGTGGCTACTGTTTAAAATGCCCTGCATCTTGATGCAGTGCAACTGTAACAATGATGGAAATGAAAACTGAATATCTGGCAAAACAAGGAACTTCATCACATCACATCGTATTAAATCAATGTGGCCAATTTGCAACGATGGCCTCAAGGCGCTGGTCGGGAGAAAGGAAAGTCAACTGGTAAAGTTCTTAAAATGACGGGAGTGAGGATTACATGATACAATGCGTGTCAAAATATTCACGACTAGATTTCACCATTTCACCACTTCGCCTCAATGCTGCTCCTCAGAGTAACTGATATCACTTTTTCTGACATGTGGTTCGAACCGTCGACAACCTCCGCACACACTCACATAATTCCAGTCACACGCTGCACCCGTCCAGATGTCACAGCAGCGTCAGGCCAGCTCCCCGACAAAGCTGACTCCTCTGCCGCTAATAGGAAATGTTCCCTAACATCTGTGGCCTCCCATCCTTCTCCCTGTCTCCTCTCTCTCTCTCTCTCTCTCTCCCCTGCACCCTGTCTGCCTCCGAGCAGGAGAATAAATTGAATTAGAGCTCAACCACCCACTCCGCAGGATCCCGCAGCCCTCTGTCAGATAGCTAAACAGGGAGAGAGAGAGAGAGAGAGAGAGAGAGAGAGAGAGAGAGAGAGAGAGAGAGAGAGAGAGAGAGAGAGACAGAGAGAGAGAGAGAGACAGACAGAGAGGGGAGAGAGAGTTGTAGCGAGATAAACAGAGGGCAGGAAGAATGACGGGAATAATAAAACTCCCTCCTGCCCCTATAAAGACTAAAGAACAGTTCTTACAGCCTCTTTACTCCCCCCTCCCCCCTTTTTCCACAGACTGATGCATTCGTTTACTTTTTTTCTAGGTTGTGCGGGTGAGCGAGAGAAAAGAATAATGAGGGAGAGAACAGGGAAACAGAGAACAAGAGAGAGAGAGAGACGCTGCTTGTGTTTCATCTCCGACTGCCCTATACACGTCGGCAGCTCCAGCTTTCATTATGAAAAAGCACATAAACAAACGGGGAGGCCTCGCCCGCGCACGCACACCAGATGTTTATCCATCGTTCAAAATCTGTTGAAGCCACTGAAGAAGATTCATTTAAAAAGAAAAGGGAAAAGGGAAGCTTTAAAATGCAGACTCTCCCTTGGCTGTTTTTCTCGCCGCAGAGCGCAAACTCAAAAACAATCAGCAAGGCGAGCGTGTAGCCATTCATCTCGAGCCTAATGGCACAGCAAACCACTCCTTTCAGACATAAATAGGAGGCTAAACACAACTAAAATGGACTGAAAATCACCCGTTTCTCTCTCCCTCTCTCTCCCCCACTCGCTCGCTCATTCACCCATACTCTTGAATGTGGAGCCAGGGATCCATTTGCATAATGCCTCCACGGCCCATTAGCGCCGGCATGAGTGGCTCGTGTGCATAAATGTATTGCCTTGATCAATCAATGCGAGCTACTGTACCGGTACAAACCAATGAAACTCCAATCTGGCAATAGACAGTGCCACGAGAGGAAGAGAGCGCGAGAGAGAGAGAGAGAGCGAAAGAGAGAGAGAGAGCGAAAGAGAGAGAGAGAGAGAGAGAGAGAGAGAGAGAGAGAGCGAAAGAGAGAGAGAGAGAGAGAGTGTGGGGGGGGCAAATGTTCACATGTCACCGTCCTAAATTACCCAGACGTTAAACTGCACAGACCCTCGTTGAGGGAAAGGTTTGATTAGAGTGATGAAGGTTTCGACTGATTTACTCCACATTCTAACTAAAAAGGACAGTTTGCGGGCGGCACAGTCGAGTGGCGGTGCAGACAGGGTGAAGGTGGCGTCCTGAGGAAAACTTCTACAGGTGGAATATGCTCTGACAATCAACTTCATTTGCATCCCTGCAGCCTAATGTAGCGTAAGGGAAGCCAACATGTGCAGGGGACTCCACTTAGGGAGTGGTGCCTGGTTGTTGGTTCCCATTCATTTGAAAACAAAGGTCCTCATAAGTCTAGAATTCCATCCATGCACATCTGATCACACACATCCCATGCCCACTAAGTTGTACAACTATATAGAATCAATGGTGGCAGTCAGACACGCAAAGCAAAGTTGTCTCATGCCAAATCCAACAATTTCCATTTATCAGCCAATCAGAAAAAAAAAGCATCCAGCAGTGTCCGGGCGGTTTATCTCACTGTAGTATTACCTGGATAATATAGCACCTGGATACCTGGATCCAGTCCACATAGAGGTACAAGCAGAAGACAGTGATAATACGAGGTCATAGCAGAACCCAGCAGACTGGCATCTCCCGATGGTTGAAGTTCATCTCCTGGGTTGGTCACACTGTTATATATATATATAACAAATATAAATATAAATATATATAACTGAAAATGGATGCTTTCATTCGGGCGATGGTCCTTTAGCAGGATTCCACACAGGACAATTTTCTCAAAATCTAAAGAACCATTGGGACGCGTGGATTTTTGCTTGACTGTTTCCCTGATGAAGCAAGGACTGATATAAATGGATCTTGACTATAAAAATCAGAAATGTAAGAAATCGGTGCAGATGATCGACGTGCTGTGGAGCCTCGGTGGATGTAGCTTCTTACCGAGTCTCTGTCTTAGTGCGAGTGAGTCTCTGTCCTCTGTCCCTGTTGAAGGGACACGTTAACGCCACGTTAAAAAAAAACAAAGGAATGTCGGTGTCGTTGGTTTGACGAGGTAGAATTGTGCATGTGTGTTCAACTGTCAGTTTGATAGACTCACTCTCCTGTCATCCCTGGCTCTTTATGGGGTCAGATCGGGGTCAGAGAGGGGTGGAGATTACTGATGGGCCCGACAGAGCAGACGAAGCCATGAAACCATGACACCAGAGAGAGATTGAAAAC
>JAFBJT010106555.1:47819-65975 GCA_016785325.1 Chascanopsetta lugubris
GATAGAAGCATGATGTCATCCAGCAGCAGAGTGTGAGAGTAGCTGTCTGCCAGACCAGGCGACTTGGCCCTGCTTCCCTGTTTTAGTAAGGAAATGAAGGAAGTATGGCATCGGCACGTCCAGACTGACTGGGTGAAGTGGGACCAGGAACCACACCAGGATATGGTGGAGAATACAAAGTGGTGGGAGGGGACGGGGTGGGAGGGGACGGGGTGGGGGGGTGTGTCCTGTGGTGCCAGTCGCCTAAATTCGGCTTTTAACACAAAAAGTTGTTTATAACCAGAGAGTAACTCCTTATGTTTACATCAGCAGTAGGCCCTTACATGGTGGCCGCCATTTTTTTTTTATAGTAGCCAAGAATGGAGACACTAGTGTCAGACTCGTTTTCACTAAGGGCCACATCAGCATTACGGTTGCTCTCAAGGGTCCGGTTTTTAATCGTGGCACTAAATGTAATTACTACTGAACACATCGTAAAATAACTGTCTTCATACTTGATTATCGTTCATTCGAGTTACAAATAGTGTATACGCATTTACATACATGTGAAAATGTAAACACACGGAATGTATTGCCACACCTAAAAAGTGTTGTGTGATTAACTGGGGTTCATGGGCAATGTGTGCTTTAGACTTTTATTTTAAGACGATCCTATGCCTTTCAGCTCTCGCCGGCCACATAACATGATCTTGCGGGCCACAAGTTTTGCACGCAGGGTATTGGTTCTCGTACGCTTGGACGGGAAAGCGGCAATACGCACGTTTCCCAGTCGATGTCACTCGTACAGTTGACTGCCCCAACAATCAAGCTAAAAAAGTTGACTAGCATAAATGATAACTCAATATAAATCTGGATGTAGTGTGTCGGGATGGTTGTATGCACTGTATTTGTTCGTAAAGGACCAGCCTGAGGGGCTTGATGACATCTAGTGGTGAGGTTGTGTGTTGCAGCTGAACACCTCTTACCCATAGACTGTGTATAAAGATGGACGTTGCGTCCGTGATGTCAGAGGCTGATAGGGGACGGTTCGCTTGTCAGCGATGCCTGACTCCTCCTACTTCCTGGTTGATCCAAATATGAGCAAAGGGGCGGAGCGCAACTAGAGCTGAGGGTGGGCCCATGCTGCTGATTGACTCACTTTTGGATCCTCAAGTGGCCACCCTGTGAACTGCAGGTGTTTCCACTTCCCCTTTTTTAGCATCATCCATGAGGAGAACCTTTGGAAGCTTTCACTGATCATAACATCTCACAAGATGTTTAGTTTACTGCAAAAACATGGATGTCCAACATGGCCGCCTCCATAGAGTGGACCTGCTCCCATGCAAACACCATGTTCATAAAGGGCTCAGTCTATGGTGATGAAAGCTGTACATTAACAGTAGGTGAGTGAAGACTCGTAAAAACACCAGTGTACTTTGGTTGCCAACAGAAATGGAAATAATTCCAGCTCAGTCTTACACACTGGACCTTTAAATCCTGCGCAAATAGACAACGGGACCCCGGGGGGTTCCAACCCCAGCCTGACTTCAAGTGTTGGAGAGTGGATTTACTGTTTGAACCCATCTCTGTTAAAAGTTATGG
This sequence comes from Chascanopsetta lugubris, assembly GCA_016785325.1. Classification (NCBI taxonomy): domain Eukaryota; kingdom Metazoa; phylum Chordata; class Actinopteri; order Pleuronectiformes; family Bothidae; genus Chascanopsetta; species Chascanopsetta lugubris. The sequence goes on from JAFBJT010106555.1 coordinate 49,401, forward strand.
CTTTTATCAAGCGGTGCGTGCAGCGTTACGACGTCCTGCAGCCAAGACAAACCACGACCCGACTTCAGTCGCAGACTCTTTACGCAACACACTTCGGCGCAGAGCCGCGCAAACTACTTTTCAGAGCTCAAACGGCAGCACCGAATCCAGGTGTGATGATTTTGACTCGATGTCGCACGTCCCCACAGAGTCATCGGATACAAGCGAACCGCGAAAGGGATCGTACTGAATGTTTGGAAAGTACTTTTACTGCTGAGCGCTTCCCTTTCCCGAGCGATGGAATGCCCTCGCACGAAAATCACTTCCACGAGCAGAAATGCTGAAATTACAGCAATTGAGCAGTTTGAACTGTCAAGATAACAAATGTCGTTTCATGCCTGCAGCCACGCTAACTCTGTCCAAGACTTGTAATAAGCAAAGAATTCCACGTATCTCATTGGATTCCCGGGAAAACCAGAGTGAGACTGCATCCTCTTTCGATTAGGGCGAGTAACCGGTTTCAGATGTCGCCTTCGAGCTGATTAATTAAAGGTTTCTCTTTGTCCAAGGAAGAAGCGTACACCACCGCCCTGCTCATTGGGGTCCGCAAAGAGGCTCGCTCACAGGTGCTGCACCTGTCCAGGAACAAGCGCTACACCCTGACGCCAGAGCATCTCAAGTGGGACAAGTTCAAGCTGACTTACAAGTATTGATTCGAAACTCCTCCCCCTCCTCTAGAGGCCACAGTAGGGAAGTGCAGCTATAAACAAACAGGTCCACTGCAAGTTCAGGGTGCATCATCTGCGTGGAGAATAGAAGAGTATAGAGTGGAAGAGTATGCATCTGACAGCGAGGCTCATGCCAAGGGACCGTCTGCAAAGTGCAGCACTACAAAGTCAAAAAAAAAAAAATAATAATAATTTCTGTATGTGGTCTGTATGACCACAGACTTCGTGATGTTCGTACTACAACGCCCACTTTACGCAAACACCGTATTATAATGTTTTTATGAATTGTTGTTCAAATACATATCAATGATCTCAGATATGAATGCCACTTTGCAGACAAACCCCTGACATGTAACCTCCACGGTTACTATGGTAACTAACGCCCATAACATTGATAATATTTTCAGTGAAGTGCCCATTTCCGATATCACAGTTCCATTTTAGGGGGCGGGGCCAAATCTTTTGACACATTTTCATATTTCAAAAAAGCTACGTAAGAGTTACTTTTCTTGATAACCAGTTACTTATATAGTACTGCAACTCAATCACTAAATGAGTTACCTTTTGGGAGAAGTAACTAGTGATTGTGTGTGTGTGTGTGTGCAGACTACTCTCATTCCCCACAAACCTGATAAATGCCAGTGACACACGGCGAGGCATCGCCAGAGCTTTCAGCATGTGGAGCGACGTCTCGCCGTTCAGCTTCAGAGAGGTGCCAGCTGACCAGGACGCAGACATGAAGATTGGTGGGTTCTCTCTCTCTCTCGCTCTCTCACGCTCTCTCTCTCTCGCTCTCTCTCTCTCTCGCGCGCTCTCTCTCTATGGGGCTGTATCAGCCCGCAACAGATGTCGCTTGGCTCCCTCTCCCAGACTTCTGCTGTGTCGTTCATGTTTTTTCTGTCTGCGCTGTCGTCGCCCAAAATGCCTCCGGCCTCCAAATTCATTAAATCACACCGCTGCGGCCGAGCTTATACTCGCCGTGATTCGTGACTGTGAACGAGAAGGGAACAAAAGCAGAACGACGTGCGCGCACGGCAGCCAGTGGGGCCGAAGTCGGAACCCCTCTGCTCCGGTCCGCTCACGCAGCACCGAGGGTTTCCCCGTTGAGCCTCTCCCCTCTCTGTGTCTCGGCAGGCTTCTACCCGGTCAACCACACGGACTGTCTGCAGTCCGACCTGCACCACTGCTTCGACGGCATCACGGGAGAACTGGCCCACGCCTTCTTCCCGCCGACGGGCGAGATCCACTTCGACGACCACGAGTACTGGATCCTTGGAAACATGCGCTTCAGCTGGAAGAAAGGCACGAGTCTTCATCACGTCTGTGCAGACCACTGATGGTCAATCTGTGTCTCTGTAGAATGTATGTGTGGTGTGTGTGTGTGTGTGTGTGTGCATATGCACGGTATGTGTGTAGACGTGTGTGGGTGTATGTGTGTACATTTGTGCATCTGTGTGCGTGTGTGTGTGTGTATTTAAGCGTCTGTGTGTATATGTGTGTTTAGGTTTATATTTATATATACATGTGTGTGTATGTGTGTGTGTATGTGTGTGTGTGTGTGTGTCTAATCACAGTGTCGTGTGTGTTGTAGGGGTGTGGCTCACAGACCTGGTCCACGTGGCGACTCACGAAATCGGTCACGCTCTGGGACTCATGCATTCGCTGGACCCCAAAGCCATCATGCACCTGAACGCCACTCTGACGGGACGCAAGCTCATCACCCAGGACGAGGTGTGGGGTATACACCGGCTCTATGGTACGTCCACCCACTGATGAGGGGTCACACAAGAGGCCACGCCCATTAATGACGCACAATTTCAGTCGAACTCACCCCCCCCCCCCCCCTGCAGGAGTTTTCAGTCGAACCCCCCCCCCCCCCCCCTGTGCAGTAGTCATGGTAACACACACGCGACTGACTGAGACCCAAGCTGTTGTTGGTACCAGACTTGAAATATCTTGAACGCACCTCTAAAGTTGGTCACGTTCGAACGGACTCCCTTTCGGAGCGCAGCCTCGAGTGGCCACTCTGTGAACTGCAGGTTCTGTAGTGGCCTCATTCATCAGCCCTGGAGGTTGCTGCTTGGTTGGCCGGCACTTCTGGTGGAAACAAGACACAAAGAGAAACGCTGCCAACAAGTGGATTAGTGGAGCGATTGCTGTGTCACGTGTAAACACAATTGCACGATTATGAAAGTGCACAATCGCATAAATCAGGCTTTAAATACGATGCTAATCAGATGTAAAGGTTTAGTTGTTTGATATCAACGACAGAAACATTCCAGTGTGATCCATCAGAACCAAAGTGGCATTAATGATCTCTGTATTCACTCATGATTAGTGTGGATTAACAATGAGTCATTTTCACTGGAGTAAAGAGCAGGGATCAGGGGTCTAGATTCTTTAGCTGCTGCCCCCCCCCCCAACCCCCTCCTCCTCCTCCTCCTCCTCCATCTCGTCCTCTCTCTTCCAGGATGTTTGGATCGGTTATTTATCTGCCCGGCCTGGACTCGCAAGGGCTATTGCGACAGCAAGCGCAAGCTGATGCAGAAGCACTGCCCTGCCAGCTGTGATTTCTGCTACGGTAAGAGACTCGGCAGCAGCAGCAGCAGCAGCAGCAGCAGCAGCAGCAGCACAGGGAGCCTCCGTGAACCGTTTGCCAATGGAGCAGCGGGAGCCAGCAGGTCCAGCACAGGGAAGTTGCACTTGCTGCTGAAGGAGCTGGTCCCGATAAGAAGTGTGATCCCCGCATGTACACCCACACCCACAACACACCGAGTCTTATTGTGGCAGGGAGCCACAGGAAGTGGCGCCTCGCGCACATCAAACGCCGCCGTGGCCATACGAGATTCTTGTCGGCGGCGAGGGACCGCGTGTGGTGAGGCGGGGGGATACAACTCCTTGGCTCGCAGCGCTCCGTTCCTCACTGTTGATTGGGAGATGTTGTACGGACGGCTGTGGAAAATTCCTGAGCCACTCCAAAGCCGCTGGAATTTCAGACTGTGGCTTGAGGGTTAGAGACACTCGAGGTCAATTTGGATTTTTGCGGCATTAGCGAGGGTGACTGTTCTTGAAGCACGGACACGAGGAGGGCTCGTCGTGTTTGTGGGGGACGCGGATTCTCTCGATGAGGGAGTGATGGCGCTGGCGGGTCCGGGGCTCGGTGTGTCGGTGAGATGATGGGGAGGAAGGGGGAGCGGCATCTCCTGATTAAGGGAAACAGGTCTCGATCTCTCCGAGCTCCTTGGATTGGGCAACGAAGCAAACAGTGGAATTTTACGTTGTCGACCGATTTCCAAACAGGAAGTGGTGCTGCTGCTGCTGCTGCTAAAAGGGCGCGCCGCCGCCACCGTACTGTGGAGTAGGTGGGACCCGCGGATGTGGATAATAGATAATAGAACAGGATACAGCACCTCCCCACAGACTTGTAGCATTTTTCCCAGTGGCCACTCACAGTACTGCAACAACAAATCCCTATTAGGCCCAATAGACCACAATAGCAATTGAAATGCCTGTAAAGCTCATAACATAACCCATGATTGGTCTTTGTACTCTGTATTTTCTAAAGATGCTATGCTTTTATTTTGGTAAAAATGACCTAAATGTTTTAGCCCCATGTTAAATTGTTGTTAAACTTCTCCATGAATGCGAGTGTTCTTGGTTTGAAATAAGTAAGGCGCGGCTCTCTTTTGATCGTATTGATTTATGGACCCTGTTTTAGATGATCACTTCGTGGACAGCGACAATGTAAACGTCAATAAACTTTTTAAAGTACTTCCTCTTTTTCCTCGGTCAGAATTTCCTTTCCCCACCGTGGCTCCCACTCCAACTCCACCGAGGACTAAACACAAGCTGGTGGTTGAAGGGAAGAAGCTGACGTTCCGTTGCGGGAAGAAAATCGCATCAAAGAAAGGCAAAGTATAGTGAGTATCGCATTTTAGTTCTCGTGTGAATATTGACGTTTTGCCCTTGAGCAACCTGATTTACATTTACAAGAAGCCAAACGCAGAAACACATGAACATGCTAAACCAGAGGAGTGTGTATGTAGTACATACGTATGCCGGGTCAATAGGTGGCAGTGTAACTTTTCTATCGCTTCCTGTGCCTGTGTCTCGCGATAGCACCAGAAGCCACAGTGCTGCTCTGCTGCTTGACACACAATGGCGACCAGAGCGCTGCTGTGCTCACGCAGCCAGTGTGGCCTATGGACGGACTGATAGAACAGGATACCGAATCGATCACATGACCCCAATCAAGCCTATGGAAGTTGCTCGTCTGACCCATAGAGCATGCTCAGTAGCATCACTCCCATAATTCACAACATATTATATCTTGGCCAATTTTATTTATATATTTTTTTTTCAATTATTAAAAATGTAGAATAAAAAGACAATGTTGATGCATGCAGTGCCGCGAGTGGCCACTGGGAAGTTGACCGACAACACACAATGGAAAAGAATGCATTTTCACTAGCCGCATCATCGGGGGTGGGGGGGGTTAGGATTAAAAAAAAAAACCTTCACTCATGAATCTGTTCGTTCCTAAAGTACTTTTGTCATGTGCACACGCAAACAAACAAAAAATCTGTATTCACCACGTTACGCCTCCCATCGTCTTCCAGCTGGTACAAAGACGGCGAGCTGCTGGAGTTTTCTCACCCCAACTACATCTTGCTGAAGGACGACCACATCACCATAGTGGCCAACGCCATCAACGAGGGCCTGTACACCTGCATCGTGAAGAAGAAAGACAAGGTCCTCACAAACTACTCGTGGAGAGTGCGCGTGCGCTTCTGAAGGCCACGCCCACTCCTCCGCACACTGAACGGGACACAGGTCACCGGGAGACCTTATTCTCGAGGGCACATATTTCTTTGTTTTTTATATTTGAAGAAAATGTCTTTCCTGTATCTTCCACACCCACCTGCCGTTGTGTAAATGTGTTTTCACTTGTTTCGAGTAATAAAATGCTCCTTGACGAGTTGTGTTCAAAGTATTTTTGAGGGCGTTGGAAGTTAAAGGTGCAGTAAGATGTTTGTCATTTTTCTCACTTCTAAAAAGATTACAAAAACAATTACATACTGACATTTTCATGAATTTATAATCAAGTAAATGGTTTTTCCCCCCCCCCATGACCCTAAAATAAGCCCTTTAATGTATATTTACATGAGGGGGGGGGGGTCCACCTCCTCCTCCATGTTTTTACAGTGGTAAAAGTGGACGGACTAAACATTTATTGAGTTTTAATGACCATAGGTTTCTCCCACACGCTCAGAAGGGTGAGGGTGAGGTGGTGGATACAACGCGCAACTTCACCTCTAGAGGTCACCCAATCTTACACAGTGCACACCCTTAAGGGTCTTCTTTACAGAAGCCCTTTTGCTAAGTACTTTTCACACGGAGCTAAACGAAGCCAATAAAGCCAGAATAAGCAATGTTGTCTTCAGCCTTCGGAACAATTTGGACGGGAAACATATGGAACACCTCAGACGTCTCGCTTACTTTACTAGCCTCGCGGTGAAGCCAGCCGCCTGTCTCTGGAGAGAGCTCTGCGCCGCGCCGCACTCCGCTCCACTCGCCGCCGCTGCTCTCCCTTCCAAGCTTATTCAACACATCAGGTGTAATAATCTGCAGAAGGGCTCCACTGGGGTCTGGGGATAGATAAAACTGATTGATGAACATTTCCATTCAGTGCTGGCTGCAGAGGTCCCAGGGTGTTTTTTTTGTGTTGAGCCGTCTCGCAGACAACAAACCCCGAAATTTTTTTTTTCTTCTCTTCGGCTGGAAATCAAAGAATTTACTGCAGAGTTATTTAAAAACAAAGGCAGAGCAAATTCTGGGACCTCTTTTTCCGCGAAAGAACAAAGTGCTGAGACAAAGTGTGCGGAGCAAAGCATGACATCACATTTGGACTGCCATTACTAAATTGGGTTCAAGGCTGGATTGTTTGGTTTTTTTTACACTTGCTATCCCTGGAGTCTTCTCTCTCATGGCAGTGTGCGGTGGTGTTTACATAGCGTGCAGAGACTTTATAAATATGGGGGAAATGGCAGACAAAACAAAGTTTAGAGCTTTATTTCTAACAAAAACATCGCCGCCGGTGTCATGGAGTGTGCCGACAGTGCCGGGTCCATTTCTAACATCTTGCTGGAGGGGGAGGGAGCCAGCGGTGCATCATTATACAGTAGCTCGGGCAGCCAGGAAATACCAACCATTTAAAAAATCTGCTCCTCTCTCATGAAGTAGAAAAAGGGGAAGAAAAAAAAACAAAAAAAATAGTCAAAAATGAGAGCTAGGCTTCGGACAGATTTACCGTTGTCTTCTCTTTACGAGCTAAAATGTCTGAGATGGTGAGATGGCTTGAAAACACATTGACGATTTGAGATGTTCGAGCCATAAAGTCTTGCTGTGAAACAGTCTTGACTAGTTGTTGCGACGGATCAGACGTGAAAACCACAGACCGTCCAGGTCACACGAGTCCAAGAAGTCTTTGCTTCCTCCTCTTCCTCGGCTCTTCAGCCAGGTGTCGCGCTGATGTTTCTGCTTCAGAACTTGAGGGTGAATCCCGGACCGACCGCTGAAGCGCCCTGGTTGCTGGTCGTCAGTTGGAAGCCGGTGTCTTTGAGGTCATCGTCGCCCTGGAGACAACGTGGAGCATTGGACGGTGAAGTTTAACTTCAGAACATCTCTGATCTTGTTGTACAGATGAACACCTTAGCGTGTCTCCTCTGGGCTACAGTACAAACACGGTGGTGGAAAACAGACAACTCCATACAAACAACCTTCTCCTAATGTAAATATATAGGGCTCGCGCAGGTAATGAAAACAACATTTTATGCGTTTTGATCAGTGGTGTCAAACGTACGGCCCGTGGGCCAAAGCCAGTCCCATGAGATGACTTTGCATTTTCAGATTCATTTCTAAGCAGCAAGTTTTCGGATTTCCTGAAATGTCAGGTTGTTTAAATATTGTAAAAAAAACTACAAAAAAAACTTGATTAAATATAAACTTTTTCAAAAAGTTATCTTTATGAAGCCCCCTGTTCACGTTGGCTTTTGGTACTAAGTAGAGCTTTGATTTTAATCTTGATTTTATTCGAATCTAATTTGATCCAAATTCAAATATATTTTACTGGTTCTACTGATCAACTGTATGTTTTGTTTTTTTTAACTATTCATTTGTTGTTTTTTATTTCTGGTTTTATTTGACTTCATTTGTGATTTAGGTCTTCTAACCGGTGTTATTTATTTTTATTTATCCGTTTGAAGCTGTTTGGGTGCTGTGCATTTTATGTCTTTTTCTGTACAGCACCATGGACCTTTAGGGTTGTTTTAAAGTGCTTGATAAATAAAGTTGGACTGGACAGGACAGTGTGTGGTCCCTGAGCTGAAATGAGTTTCACACACCTGCTTTAGATGAGTATACACTTTTTATAATTGTTATTATTCTACCTTGCGTTCATGCGGAGTCTGTTCCCCGAGCTTTTCCGCCACGATGAGAATGAGAAACATGAACACATTTGGACAACGTATTGATGGGGACAGAGAATAACCTGTTAACCTTCACTGCAGCTATAAACAGGCTTTATGTGAAGGAAAGAAAAACACATTGGGAGGGAGCACTGCTGAAAGCATTAAGATCTGAAGGCTGTTCATCATGGAAAACACGAGGAGGAAATGCGCCGCCCCGAAGCAGAAGCCTGTAGGTCTGTAATCTGTTTAACACAATAGTTGGCATGCACAAAGCCTGGTAGCTGTGTTGCCATGGAGAAAGCGGAGCCCTAATGTTCTTACCAGTTGACTGTAGCCCAGGCCTCCCTCGGGGGGACGGGGACTGGTGGCTCTCTTCACCCTCTGCTGCTCGCTCTTCGCCGGCCAGGTGGGGAACATGGACGAGTCGATGGGCAGCGGCGACTCGCGGAAGTACTCGTGCTTCAGCGCGTCGTCCGACAGGATCCTCTTCGCGGGGCAGTACGTGAGGAACCTGGAAAACAAGAGATGGAGATCGAGACCTTCCTTGGTGGGGCCTATCTAGGCCTGTTGTTGTAGGGGTTGCGGGCTGTTCTCAGACGAGATTTCCAGGCAGTTCATCCACCAATAGACAGACAAATTGCCATGGCAACCTTTAAAGTAAGAGGCTTTGAGGTTCAGCGCTGAGTCGTCAAACAGAGGACGGTCAATAAGTTCATGCGGCCTTCCACGCAGGGAGGTGCGATATTCCAAGAAGCAATGTGATGTCTACCTGCCGACCCCGACCAGAAAAACCTCTTAAAACGCTTTTCGAACCCTCCTCCCGTGTGTTTGACCCCCTGCGGTGTCCATCGACGTGTCTCTGGGCAAATGCCGCGCGAGTCCTGCGACCGCTGGACGGCTTCGGCGGCGCTGGCGCGACGCCAAACCTCCACCGAACCAAGATGGCTCGGGCAGCACGGCGGACATGTTGTTACACTTCTCGGCGGCTGTGAGGAGAAGTGGGTTGTGTGGTTTTGTCATTTGCAGGTGCAGGCGGGAGGGGCTCCGTGGGTGGGTGGGGGTCCGAGCGGGGCCGGGTGCAGAGAAGCCACTCGTCCCCGTGTGGCCGCTAAACAGTGCTGATGGCTGGAATGTGCACGACGGAATCATAAAGCCATTACCTGAACGGTTTTCCGCACTGAAATTCTGAAACATGTTCCTGTTGTGTGGAACGTCGCCACGGTGAGTGTGTGTGTGGGAGAGACAGAATAGGAGGAGGGAACGGGACCGCCGCGGAGGAATGCTGATGAATTACCCATCCTCCGCCGTTGTCATGTTTGAAGTTGGCTCGCCAGAATTTCACTGAGTTGTGGAAAGAGAGCGAGGGTCCAACGGAGCCGCTCTGTCCAAGTAAAGACATTTGACTGTAAGCGTAACGCTGATGATGACTACAATGGTCCGATATTCGTGTCGGAACGCGAACGCGGTTTGTGAATTTCATGGAAATGCGAGAACATCGAGGCTAATCAGTGAAAACGTCCCTGAACACACTTTGCACAGTCGTCACGTGGGCCCGACCGCTCCCTCCGACCGGCTGGTTGCGGCCCACCGGCCGCATGTTTGACACGCTGTCTCTATACAAACACACACACTCTCTATACTTCACTCTTCACAGTATAAGTGGTTCGTAGGCATCGGCTCTGCACCACACACCCCCACACAACGACCCATTTCAGCGAATGACATTTACTTAAATAAAAAGCATATTAAAAAAAAAAAAGTGTTCTCATTGGAAAATAAGACTGTATTACAGTACAGTCGTATGGTGCAGAATATAGCCAGAGAATTTACACTCCCGTGATAAATATAAAGGAGTTGCTGGAAGAAGTCAAAAAGGAAAGTGAGAGGGCTTTTACTTTGAGGAGGTGGTGAAATACTCCTCCCGATTGCAGGTTAAAGGTAGGGATGTGTAAGATTTGGTGACATCTGCAGGTGAAGTTGCATATCGTATCCATCACCTCACTCGTTTGAGCATGCAGGAGAACCTACGGTGGCCCTCAGTTGTCATTTAAGCTCAAAAGATGTTCAGTGCGTCCACTCTGGGCTATTGTAAAAACATGGCGGTGGTGTGGACCCGCAGCTGGTGTGCATATACATTAAAGGGCTCAATTTAAGGTTAAGAAAAAAAGGGGGTGATTACACATGTGTAAAAATGTCGATATGGTTATTTTGTAATTCTATTTCTATTGTGACAAAACTTTAACTATCTTTAACTAAAATCTAACACTGCCAATTTAAAGGCAGTGCACTACTTGAATTATACTTTCGGGCCATTTCTGAATATTGTAATATAAAACTACTTTTCTGCACACTATATATATATATATATATATATATATATATATATATACAAGACTAGCTTGAGTGCACTGAGCGATGAGCCAACAGTCCCAGGACTTTCATTGGGGCAATAACATCTTATTGACTAGAGTGACTTTATATTTCAAGGCAAGGCAGTACCTTAAAAGGACCGAGCGACAACGTCAATGAAGTGAACGCGACAAAGCATGAAAGGGGCACAGCAGCTCGGTTCCAAGCTTAAACTCTGGTTTTAGATGCGTTCAGCATCGGCGGCGGCGATACTATGGTCACCCTCATCGCGGTGCGGCGCAGATGGCGGGTGGAACGCGAACGCTTACTTGTTCATGAGGTCAAAGCCCTGGTCGGAGAGCAGCGCCCCAAAGCGTTTGCGCAGGTTGTTGTAGGGATACTCTGTGAAAGTCATCCTCTTCACCAAGTGCAGCTCGCTGTAGCCCGGCCAGATCTTCTCACTCGGCGACCCCAAGTCCTACAGAGGAGACATGCAGCGCGCGTGAGGACGGACGAATGTCAGATATTCCCATTTTGGCAGAGTAAACCACAGACATGTGGGAATAGACTTGGCCTAAGTGCATTTCAATACATTAATTCATCACTAATGACGACTGGAGGGTGACATAGTCTGAGTGACATCAGTCCACAAACACCGCTGTCACACTTAATGCACATCATCCACCCACAATTATTCTGCTACTTCTAATGACTTTCTCAGCTTAATCGCTTCATCAGCTGGACTGGCGCTGAGCAACAGCTCCACCCTGTGGCGCGCTACAGAGGATGTAGGACACCCTGTGTGTGTGTTCATTATAAATCAGGGTCTGGGATATAAATAAATAGAAAATGGTGATTATAGAAAAACAAAAAGAAAGAAATAACAAGGGAATAAAAAATAAAAGAAAATAAATCGTGGCCTGGTGTGTCTCCTGTGTGCACGTGGCACTTGAGAACGACTTAAACACAGATTAGCTGCAACTGGAAAAATAAATAACTGCACCAAACATGAACTGTTGACCAAAGGCGGAGCCTAATCCTGTGTGGATTGATTTCAGTTTAAGAGGGAACATTTATTTGTGTACCTTAAAAATCTTGTTAATTTGCTCAATTTCAGATTTTCCAGGGAACAAAGGTTTCTGGGTCAGGAGCTCGCCAAATATGCAGCCCACGGACCACATGTCCACGGCTGTGGAGTACTCCTGCGGAGAGCAGAGCAGACGCAGCGGTAGTCCACATGATCGTAAAGTGTTCCTGGCAGGTTCACAAATGATGGATTCTAAACGTTTGATATCTCGTTCGACTTCTCACCTTGGCTCCGAGCAGCAGCTCCGGTGAGCGGTACCAGAGGGTCACCACGATGGGCGTGTACGGCTTCAGAGGGGAACCGTACTCCCGCGCCAAACCGAAGTCACCAATCTACAACACAAGACAGACGGAGGGGAAAGTATGACTTTATACGACGTTTTATATTGCCAGCGTGATCAAAGCCGCAAGGTTTATTTTGCAAAGCTCTGACCTTTCATAGAAAATCAAATGACGATACATCACACTCAAGCGCCGTCTAGTATATTAATGTTGGATTTGAAAAGCTGTATGATGGATTATTTGTATTTGCTGCTGTCATCCAGCATCAAACCCAGTTTATTTACACATGAGCTCAGTCTGTCGGACATTTTGCCAGAGGTTCATGCTCTAATTAATTTTCAGTGCTGTGCCGCCTTTGCTCTGAGGAAATATGTACCTCATCCAAAGGTACAATTCAGGAGATCATTGTGGAGTTGATGTTTGTGTGAATCTAAATTGTGGAATTTTTTTTTTTTTTTTTTTTAAAGGAAACACTTTCTTTCAAATTTTTCCAATGTCATTTAAACATTTAGCCTTTAAAGTAGAACTATTATGCCCATTTCCTGTTGCCAAGGGAACAAATCATGGAGATGCAATCAAAATACACTAATACAAGTCAATGTTAGTGCCACTGTCCTAAGTGTGACATACCTTGAGGATTCCTTTGTGGCTCAGCAGCAGATTGGACGTCTTCAAGTCGCGGTGCAGAATCCAATTGTCATGGAGATGTCGGACCCCTCGAAGTAGCTGAATCATCAGAGTCTTGACTTCGCCTGTGTCACGATTTAAAAGAAACAAAGTATTGCTTTCTGAGGCGCGGTAAAATGTCTCTAATAGCTAGAGACAAAAAGAAGACGAGGACTTGTGTCTGAACTCACCTGGCAGGAACGGCTGCTTCATGGTCTCCATCAAACTCTTCAAGTCATGCTCTACGTAGTTCATCACAATGTAAATCTTGTCCATGTTGCTTCCGACAACTATTTCCTGGTGGCAGGAAAAACACATTTGGCATTTCAAAGTTTCAAAGCAGCACCACCAGAGGCACGAATAATTAATAATAAAGGAAACTGTCTGTGTTTCCTCACCCGCACGGTGACAATGTTTTGGTGTTGAGCTTTCAGGATTGTGTTGATCTCTCTCAAAGAGGTGATGGGGAAGCCTTCCTTCTCCTTCTCCATTTTCAGTCGTTTCAGAGCCACAATCTCATCTGTGAACATCAAACCGTGTTTTTACGATGTTTGACAAATGTGAACTGAAAGAATCGTTGCACGGGTGCGTTTTCGTACCCGTCTTTTTGTCCTTGGCTCTGTACACCACGCCATACGTTCCCTCCTCTATTCGGTTCAGACACTGGAACTCTTCCACACTGCGACAACCCTGAAACACGCGCAATGTACGGTAACGTTCCCTATTCGATGATTATAAACAGATGATATCGTGAAATTCACCAAACATATCGGGGTAGTGCTACTGACCTGCAGGGCAGGCAAGTACTTGGGCAGCTCCTTCTTCAGCTCCACGGGTGAGATGGGCGGCGAGTCAGGAATGTAGTTCTCTTCGGGCGTGGGGGAGCGCGAGTGAGTCTGAGACTGAGGGGTGGGGTCGCCATCGCCGGTTTCATCTTCATCCTCCTCATCATCCTCCATGTCCTCTCCGCTTTCCTCCGAGTCGTGGTCAAAACGGGACTCGGGCACTGCGCGGGTGGGGTGAAAGGTGGGGTTAGTTTACCCAAGCAGTGAGTGATTCTCGGGTGCAAAGGGATAAACGGGTTGAAATATAGTATTAAATATATCACAAAATTGCATGATGTATATGAATTGTTGTTTTCATTACCCCTCAACCCTTAAAGGGGACCTATTGTGCCCTCACAGGCAGCTCTCGGCCGGCAGCCTGCACTGCAAAACAAACATTGCAAGGAGAAGTGACCGAGTTCAAAACGTGAACACAAGAGTACGTCTGTACCTGTTCGAGCTGGAACGACCTTTGAGGCGCACAATCACACTGAAATGATTACAGATAAGAGATATTAGACCGCTTGGTTCAAAGTCCCACTGGACTATGACATGTTAGCCTGAGCTAGCCAGGAGGCTAACGGATGCAGCGCATTAGGGAACAGTGCCGTTTCCTGAACACGGTAAAACTGGTGACTGGATCAAAACTACGTTACAGGGAGTCTAACGAGCCGTCGACTCTACTTTTACATCCTTCCTTTGCGGAGGTGTTGAACCGAGAAGTCAGAATCTGGGATTTTGTTGCTGTCTTTACTGAAATACCAAACTCATTATCACAGGTCTTGCACCAACCCAAAGTTCGTTCGTCCATGAGCCCTTAAAGAATCGATTCTTTACCGGTATCATAACTCCAGTGACGATGTCGAGGACAAGCTCAGCTCAGGTCATTTAAATCTCTTGTCCAGTCGTCGTGCTCGTGTGGATGAAATCCACCGATTCTACTCATTTTTTTGGATATACCGAGACTTCGGAACCGGGTCCGGCTCCTCTCGGTTCGGTCCTTCGGCTTTATGTTTTGTTCGGTCCGTTTACCTCTGTGTTTGTGCCTCTGTCTCTGCAGCGCCGTGTCTAACTCAGCAGTGTAAACAAAGCCTGTGGCCTGCTAAAATGGCGCCGGCGGCCCACAATGCAGTGTGAGAGCACGTGCCCTTTCTACCACCCTCGGTTTGTGACGTCACAAATTGCTCGTGTTGCAAAGCGCGGGTTTTGCTGCTCCTGCTGAAGCTGCCACCATATTTGTTAAATGACTAAAAGATGCGTCATTTCATGCGGTTTCGACCAGCTTATTAGTGACACTTCTACATTACAAGCAGTGTGTTTAACTCCAAAAGTGAGGAAAAACCACAATAGGTCCCCTTTAGGTGGAAAAACCTGCAGTTCACAGGATGGCCACTAGAGGCTGCCTCTAAAAGTGAGTCAGTCCCCATAGACTTGCATGTTAAAATGGAATAACTCTTATCTTTATTCTGTAGATGTGAATAATTAAGGCACGTGGCCTCTCGAGTGACATCTGTCTTGCACATACTATTGGTTTAGTACGTTGGTAAATTATTAGACAACAACCAGTTAGCAGATTAATTGCAAACATGGAAACTAGGAATTCAAAATAGTTCAAATGCAACAAACAACAATCTAATCGTATAGAAACTTCTAAATCAAATTTGAACACAGAGGGCGTAGTTTTAACTAAGTTAGTTTCCCTTCTTCACACCCACCTGGCGGGATGTGATTTCCATTTTCCTGCTCGTCTTCGAACTCTTCATCGGACTGCTCATCCTCGCTCACGTCCTCTGAAAAGGAGGAGGGGGCTTAGGTCGAGGTGACCCTGACAGAGGACTGTTTACGTACGTCTTCAAATTACCTGCACTCTGCTCGGACCTTTCCGAGCCTGAGGCGGACTCCTCCTCATCCTCCTCTCCTTCCTCACCCTCGCTCTGGCTGCTGGACTCCTCCCCATCTTCATCCCCCTCCTCCTCTTCATCAGAGCCCGATCCTGACGCGAGACATGAATGAAATCAGTCAAACGCCACAGTTTTAAGGTATTCTTAAAGGGACGTGAGCTCCCTTATATTTACTCTTCCATCACTGTAGTACACACGTCGATCTGTTTTTCCATATATGGTCGTGTGCTGCTGACTACGGTTAAAATGAGATTACCTATGGAGGATTCCGCAGTGCTGGTCTTCCTCTCACTGTCACTGATGTCCTGGAGGTCTGCCAGCAGGTCTTTGATCTCTGGCTTTTCCTCCCTCGATGCTGCAATGAAACGGAAACATCACATAAAAACAGAAGTAAAAACATTCGCAAATTGAAATTTCCTTGCTGAAACAGTTGTGGACGTACATGCGCTCATACGTGGTTCGCTGTGTTCAGATCTGTCTCGTGGGAGGCGGACAGGACTGCGGCTGCGGTGGAGCGCTTTGGTCTTGTCGTCGTATTCATCAGGGAGCATCCTGTGATGGGACGGCACTGTGCACAGGAAGGTCTCTTATTATTCACTGCTGTAACAACTCTGTCCCACCATACTGGTTCCAGTGCGAGTTCCAAACAGTGCCTGACATTCACGTTTACACTCTTTTACAGCCGCATCTGAATTCAAAACCAAACAATCCATCTTGGAAAAAGAAGGGAATTAAATTGTACATGCATGCCCTCTTTCGTCCGCAGTATACGAGGTGTGGTACTCGTGTTTCACCATGGTCGATCAGCACATGTAAACAAACGTCGGCGGTTTTCTATAATCTATACAATGGCGGCTGTTAAGGAGTGTGAGTACACGGCACTCAGGTGGATTAAAAATATTCTTCAAAGTAAAAGCCCAGTATTTATATAGTGTTAAATAAATAGTATAGTAACACATATAGTGTTAAATAAATAGTATAGTAACACATATAGTAACATTTTTCCTTTTCGTACGTCCACAACTCACTGAAAACAGGTCTGTGACTCAAACCCACCAGTTGAGAATCAATGGTCCAGAGTGTCCAGCAGGAGGCGGCTGCTTCAGTAGACCAGTTTATTAATAAGCTCACAAGGTTTAAGAAGTTACTACAGGGACCAGAGGAAGGAGCTGGAATGCGGCCGTAGTGGGTGATCTTAAAAAATCCTCCTCATTTAACCGAGGTTATACAGTGATGTGGCGGAAAATGGCAAAACATGATACTAGCACCAGCACTGAACGAGCACTGGCAC